>MJUU01007123.1:6179-29635 GCA_002080025.1 Modiolus philippinarum
AACCAATTGTGTAGATTTATTGTGAGTTCCATAATACTTAAGTTTTAGTAATAGACCCGATGCAAATCTTTATCGAATGCTTTAGAGAAATCGCAAAATATACTTATTTCCTTATTTTCTAATGAGTTTAAATTGAGTTATAAAGTTCTAATAATTGATGAATTGTTGCTCGTTTAGGAGGAAAACCTGATTGGAATTCATAAACCAAATTATTGGCAACAAAATGATTATATACATGTTTATAAATAACCCTTTCCACGATTCGCATTTAAGAAAATAAATTTAAATTTATTTACTTTACACTGTGTGTACATGTAGATTAAGATTAAAAGATCCCATTCCTGAATTTTAATTTACTGAATTTATTTTAGCTTGATAAATACAGACACAAGTTTATTGTGAGCTTTAATTTTTTACTTTACCTGAATCTATTTAAAATATTTGATTTCACTTGTTTTATCTTTATGTTCTGATGTGATCAGAATTCCACAAACGACCATACCATTTGATGTTCGCTTTGTCTTTGGTTTGAAACATTTCGTCTTTGTTCACAAAGTTTCGTTTCCGTCATGTTCTGTCCATTGGTTTCAGTTTATTTCCAATCTTCATTGACTTGTCTTGCCAGATCCAGTAACAGTGCACAAGACTGCTTGACATTGGAATATTTGATTTGGTGACCTTCTCCCTTTGTTGTCGTTTTTCTCATGCGGTTACTCTCAGTCTGCTGTTATCTGGTAGGAATGTGTATTTCTTCTTACAAATTACTGTCTGTTTCAGGTTTAACTTAAAATTTAAATGCTTTCATCCTATAACATTTGTCCGCCGTGCGCGGTCCCGGCTTATGAATAGGCCCGCAGCATCCTCTGAGCTTGGAGTATGAGTCTTCCTAACAGAGGACCCCCGAGGGAACCCCGGGATATAGAAATAGGACATAGTATCTCCGGCTTGCGGGGTGTGACCCTCCTAAACGGGGGCTGACCCCGAGGGTCCCGGGATATAGAAATAGGACCCATTCCGTGGTTGTACGGGATTAATAAATACACAACCCATCTTTCGGATTGGATGTAAACACAGGTCCACGTGTTAGAAAAAATGCCACGCTTCCTGCACGTTAAAGAACCCTTGTAGCAAGCTTTTTTTTGAGTGGTCCGTAGGTGGTCGGCTACAAGGCTAAATTCTCCGCCATTTTCTCTTTCACCCTACTTTTCTAGTGGCAGTCAGAATTTCCCGTCCCATGACCCTTTCCATACCCTAAAATGATTATTTATTAACAAACTTGTTCTCGTCTTGATATAGCTGAAATATTGCTGAGTAGACGTTAAACAATATTCAATCAATCAATATAACATTTGCAATACAGTCCAAATATTGTTTTCCTGTTCACGCAAAAACCTCTATTTCTGTATAAGCGAATAACACTATTTACAGCACTATATTTATTGTCAGTTTTTTTTATGGAAATGAGGTGAAATCTGTTAATATTATTTGATCTGCTTGCAGCAATGCAAAGCTAAGCGCGATCACTTGCTGGTGAAAATAATTCCATATGGTACACCTGTGGTTGATGGAATAAGCATAGGTACCTAATCTTGGTACCTTTCTTGAAATAAAACTTTCAGATGCTGATTCATAGAGATGCAATGTACGTTTTAGTGTGCCAAAAGGAACTCTTATTGCCCGGCGACTGGCTACTGCTAGTGACAGTGCAATTACGTTTTGCCCGAAAAAAAGTATTTTATTAAACATATTGGAATGATTTCATGTGAATGATCTCTCTAACTTGCTAACCACTCATTTCTGCCTCAATGGATTGCAGCGAAGCCGGGGCATTTAGCCTGGATTTTCTCTCCGGTGGTGTATTTTTCGTACGCTTTCTTTGGCCATAGAATGCTCGACATTTAATGTCTTTAATATAACCATCATCCCAATGGATTGTGGCAAACATTTTCTTTGCGTCTGATTTCTTTGTCTTTGAGCCTGATTTTCCTACTTGTACCGAAAATTGCGCTTTAATAATCACGTGACAAGTGGTTTCGTATACGAATTTTTCATAGCTTAATAGATACACCATTCATTATACCCCCCGCAAACAAAGTTTGGGGGGTATATAGGAATCACCCTGTCTGTCCGTCCGTCTGTCCGTCCGTCTGTCCACACTTCTCGTAAGCGCAACTCCTCTTAAACCACTTGAAGGATTTTGATGAAACTTTACACAAAGGAAGGTCACTATATGGAGATGTGCATGAAGGAATATAATTATTGTCCGAAACCAGGAAGGGGAGATAATTCGACTTTGACTTTTCGTTGATTCCCTATGTATGGGTTTCCTCGTAAGCACAACTCCTCTTAATCCACTTGAAGGATTTTGATGAAACTTTAGACAAAGGAAGAACACTATATGTAGATGTGTAAAATGTCAAATAGGCTGGAAAAAAGGTGAATTTTATATTTGTCTGATTTAGACAGTGTTTTCATTGGAACCCTTTGGAAAAGTTTTTTCTTGAAGATTATATCATTGTGTCCATACTTGTATTGTGTCCATACTTGTACTGTGTCCATACTTGTACTGTGTCCACACCAACTTAATTTTGCACTTACCATATGGATTCAGGATTCAATTAGCGGGGGGTATCTTTGGCTGCCATTCGGCGACAGTTCTTGTTTTTTAATTATCATAAAATATGACAAAAACTCGTTCTGGTCAGAACCAGAAAATTTAATACATATCAGCATTTAAAGTAAACTGCAAGTGAACACGTTTTTTCTGAAATAGCGGAAATAGTATACATATTCAAAATGATCAAAATTGACACAAAAAATGCCTACAAGTACCCTTTTTTAATATAAGTAATATTATTGGAAGAAAGACGTATTAAACTTGGTTTACAATATGCAACAAAGCTTAAAGCGTATCCTTCCAATCCTTCTCACAACTGTGTTTTCAAACCTCTTCACAAAGCTGACTATGAAAACGCCCAAACGTTATACAACCTTTTGGTCTTCGTATCAAACCACACCTTGAATCTGCTAACATAAATTTAGATGAAATAGCTCCTGTAGAAACTCCCAAAAAACCTCCATGGTTGAACCTAAAACCAACATTTAATTTTGAACTACGCAAACACAAACAGGTTGATACCAATCCTCTAGTTATCCAGCAGGACTTTGCAAGAATTAAATCTGAACATCCTGAATACTTGCAAATTTACACAGATGGCTCTAAGGATGGAGACAGAGTGGCTTCTGCAGCCGTTTTTGGAGATCGTGCAGCAACTCTCTGATTACCATCCTCTACTTCCATATTTACTGCTGAAGCTAACGCTATTTACTCAGCACTTAAAGTTGTAGCTTTATCGCAATCAAATAAATTCATAATTTGATCCGATTAACTTTCTTGCCTATTGGCAATTGAAAGTCGAAAAACAAAACACCCTATTATTTTGTAAATAGCCGAATTCTACAAATCACTTGTAACATTAGGCAAAGAAGTCATTTATGTTTGGATCCCTAGTCATGTGGGGATCTATGGAAACACGGTTGCTGATCAGGAAGCCAAGGATGCACTAGATGACGAGAGGGCGGATTGTCCAGTACCCTACACTGACTTGAAGCCTTTAATCGTTAAATACAGTTTAAAGTTATGGCAGGCCAAATGGGATCTGCAAATAAATAATAAACTGCATGGAATACAGTCAGACGTCGGTAAACAAGTCGGTTCCTGCGGTAAAAACCGTAGGGAACAGGTAGTGTTGACCCGATGTCGTATTGGACATACCAGAACAACACATAGTTTTATCCTCAACAGTGATGATCGACCTGAGTGTATTCCATGCAATTGTCCTTATACAATTCAGCATGTTTTAATTGAATGTGTAGATGTTGCCGATATCAGGCGTTATTTTTATTCAGCTGATTGTCTTAAAGACCTATTTACAAATGTCGCTGGCGACAAAATGGTTCAATTTTTAAAAGCAATCAATTTATTTAGTAAGATTTTAATGGATTTAATTTATAGTTGTAATATTGTAACAGTTAAAATGTCATTTCTCCTATAACGTTTTTTATATTTTATACTCTTGTATAAAGCTTTAATGGTTTTATATTGATATTCTATATACTTATCATAATTGTTCAACTTACTTAACAGTTCTCGCCACAATATAGCTGAAATATTGCTGAAGTTGGCGTAAAACATCAATCAATCAATCTAACTATATTTGTTATCATATTGTAAATTGGATGATATATATATATATATATGTGTGTGTTTGTAAATTTCAAATATAAGGTGCACAACTAGGTCAGGTGAGCGTTATATCCTGACGGTTTATTGTCCATATCCTGACAGTTTATTGTCAATGTCAAGGCCTTTATGGTCACCCAGTTCTCATTGTGTAAACAGTTAAGCTATCTGTAGCCGTGATTTCATTAGGGTTGCTCCAGAAATAATTGTATAAGGGGAGAGGACCGAAGGCAATGGAATTGAAATTGGATGTTTGGAGACTTGCAATGAAGAAACAATTATACAAAGGAATTAAAATTTTATGCATGGTGGTTCCTTTTTAAAAATTTGTATGGTGCCCATTTTCGTCAAAAATCATGGCTATCACAGGCCAAATGGGTTATAACAGATATACCGCCGTGCGCGGTCCCGGCTGAAGAATAGGCCCGCAGCATCCTCTGAGCTTGGAGTATGAGCCATCCTAACAGAGGACCCCGAGGGAACCCCGGGATATAGAAATAGGACCCAGTATCTCCGGCTTGCGGGGTGTGACCCCTCCTAAACGGAGGCTGACCCCGAGGGTCCCGGGATATAGAAATAGGACCCATTCCGTGGTTGTGCGGGATTAATAAATACACAACCCATCTTTCGGATGGGATGTAAACTCAGGTCCACGTGTTGGGAGAAATGCCACGCTTCCTGCACGTTAAAGAACCCTTGTAGCAAGCCCTTTTTGGGGTGGTCCGTAGGTGATCGGCTACAAGGCTAAATTCCCCGCCCTTGACGATTTCACCCTACTTTTCCAGTGGCAGTCAGAATTTCCCGTCCCATGGCCCTTTCCATACCCCAAAGTGATTATTTATCAACAAACTTGTTCTCGTCTTGATGTAGCTGAAATATTGCTGAGTAGACGTTAAACAATATTCAATCAATCAATCAATATAACAGATATATACCATGATCCTAAGAAAATTAGGATTTAAATTATTTATATGGGAGGTCTTTCAAGAATGTGAAAAGCAGATTTTATACAGCCAGGATATCTAATTGCATTGTGATATAAGAATAATTATTACATCTTTAAGGTGTCTTGTACAGCAAAAATAAATAAATAAAAAAAAATAAGAATGCCTTTCACAGTGGATGGCAGTCTTAAGTCTCCTTTAGGGATGCCTTGACCACGAGAGAGTGCAAGGTCTGGGACTGTATACACCTCTACTGATAACTTATCGCAAAGTATGTAGCCTGACTAAGACGATTTCCTAGCCCCTGAGATGACTTTTCTGAGTCCATCTTTACTAATAACACACCATAGGCTTCAATCAATCGCACCTGAATTAGAGTGAATAAGATATAAATTAACATATATAAACAAGCTGTTTATTACAGAAATGTATATACAGTCCGCCAAAAGTTAAGCATCACTTACTTTTAAAGTTTCACCAAGCAAACATTTTGAAAGCTATAGTTATAAAATTTTGCATGATGATAAGTCTTAGCATAAAGCATGTATTGGTACTTTCTAGCTTTTGAATACATAATCGAAAATCCGATTCCGCAACGAAAATAAAAAAGATTCCTTTAGTATGAGATTACCGGTTTCAACACCAACTAGAATATAAAAAAATGAGAGTTCAAATTTGCTACCAGATCATTTTCATGTGGTAAAAGTGGTACACAATTCCACAATTGTTAATTTTAGACTTTGAAGGATTCTTTTAACGGAATAGGAACGCAACTAAATTTAATCAAAGTAAAACCAAATGTTTTTCCTAAAATTTGGAAAAAAAAACATTCCAGAAGTTTCCATGTTCCTTAAAAATGTTCCAAACCGACTAATTTGTCAATTTTTAACCAAAACTTACAGATTGGGATAGCCATGCCTCACAATTATGGAAAACGATTTTTCTGTGAATTAAATCTTTCAAAAAATTGCCATTTTTTTCCACAATCCGATCAAAAAATGGTCAAAAGAAGAAATCTGGTATGCCGGAAATCATTATTTGCACATTTCTACAGTCTCTGAATCCAATGAATGCTTACCATTTTGAAATCAGACAGGCATAGAGGCGTTGTTTTGAAATAATAACAAATACTCAAAAATTTTGCTCGAAAGTCTTCAAATTCATGCCTGTCTTTGAAATGGCCTTAACATTGACAGAACAATGATTTAATGGTAAAACTCAGTGAAGAAATTCTTTTGTTTTTGTTTTTTGTTTTTTTGCATTTCGCAACATTATTGGAAACCATTCTCTTAAAATGTTGTAATATTAGATTATCTCCCCTGTATCCAAATGTTACCTTGAATATCTAAATCTGTCACCTAAAACACAAATAGGAATGTTCATTATTGTCTTACCTTTGTATCAACAATAACAACATCGATCTTCCACCAGAATTAATGCATTGGATTGAAATTAATTTTCCTGGTAAAATCTACAACATAAAATTAAATTGTGTCTAATTTGATAACTTTTCACATTAAGACAATATGAAGCATGATTAAAGTTTGACATCCAAATATCAAAATTATCTCATTCGTTGTGTTTTGAACAAAAACCCCTTACCTCAATACAGCTTCAAAAATGATGAACATGAAAAAGCTAGGTGATGCTTAATTATTGGCGGACTCTAAACTCATAACTGAAAAATATAGAGAGCATACATCTCTCGCACGGGGAAGCTTTTTACGGACTCCACACTGCAGGAGAGACAAACTCCAGTCGTAAATGGTGAATAAAAGGATATGGAGTAGATGCACATGAGACAAAGTCTCTACAAATACATGGTAAAAACAAGCAAAGGAACAACGCTTTTATTGTTGTTCTTCATCTTGAAGTCACCATGAGGCTACAACAATGAGCTTTGCTCAAACCTCATAGTAAGTTCAAGACCGCCCCTAGCACCGGTTTAAGCGGAATCCTTTGCTAATTGTCGAGCAACGCTACATCCATGTCTTTCTTGGTAATAGGTGCGGGATTGTCAACAAACATCAATTAAACTGGCAAAGTGCTTTTACAATCACTGTCATCCTTTGCCCGACAAAAGCACTAGTGTCTTAAGCTAGTGGACAACTACAACATATAGACAAACACAGGGCACTCATCAAGCAGAGGTGTTTACCACTACGGATTTTCCGTATTTTCTACGGATTTTCAAGTAAAAATACGCACTACGGATTCAACCTGCAAATATACGGTTTACTCATAAATAACAAAATAGCAATGAAATAAATCGGACCTTTTTCCGAAAAAGGGCAATCAGTGTTAAAAAAGAGCTTCCTATGGAAAAAAACGTTCTTTAAGCTCAAAATTGAATGATGTACGTCTGTTAAAACCATCTTCCCGTTGTGGGTCCCCAAGTGATGGATAGTTAAACCTCGTCTATGCTGGATATACAGGTCATAATTCGTTAAGTTAAATTTCCTGCCCCTACCCATTTTTGCCCATACGGAAAACCTTAATTGCAAAGAATTATCGACATACTGTGCAAAGCAACGCCATGTCCCATGCAATATAGTCCCCTTCTATATTCTCATAGAAGAGAATATTCACTAGGGGTGGAATGAAAGGCCAAATTTCCTACCCCTCCCTGTTTTACAGTTGTAGTGAAATATTCGGGTCATAACACTAATTTAGGTCGCGAATCATTTTAGACAAACTATGGAGAAACTCAACGCCGCATGTAGTTTTAAAAACCCTTCTTTATTTGTCGTACGGACTCCGACTTTGTGGAGGTCGTATAGAAGGCTAAGTTTCCTGCCCCTACCAATTTTTCCAATAATCCAAAGGCAGTACAAAATTTGTTACCCGGGTTGTCCGTTTCTCTTTTGCATCTTTCACTTATAACTGTGAATTCATTAACTCTATGTCGTCCTGCTATAGCTGAAATATTGCTCACTTGACGTGTAACTCTAATCAATCAATCAATGAACACAATGATGCGGAGAAAAAAGGTGGCTGATAAAATTGGCGAAATGAACTCCATAACTAAAGTGATGAAATTTGTTAATGTCATCAGAATATAAAGACAAATTTGTTCATTAAGGCCACCATTTTAATTGCTTAGTCATACGTAGAGGAGCTATTTACATAAAAAATAGTTTAGTTTCTCTCATTGATTTGAAATACTGGAAAATATTCTCAAAATACGGGTGATCACGGAAACATTACTGCTGGAATACGGATACCAGCTATGTGGGGTATACAGCTCTGATCAAGTCGAATGTAAGAAAACTTGGCGTTATAAAATAGTGAGATGTGGGCACTTAAAACAGGTGGTCTGGATAACATTTCGAAATTAATAAAATAAATGCCAAAATTTGAAAGTATCAATAGTATATCCATTTGAGAAATTCTCTCACGCACAAGTACACCATAACTGAAAAATATAGAGAGCATACATCTCTCGCACAAAACCTTTTTTGTCCATACATTTACAAAAAAGCAAACTAATATAAGAATCATCTAATTAACATCCTCACAATTTTAGACTTTATCGTTTCAAGGCAGACACACAAGTGGACAAAAGTTCTGTTTTGCAAGACATTGCATTTTAATTTCTTACCCTTAATCTGCGCAACTTACAAAATATTGTGTTAATTTAGTCTTACAAAACATATTATTTTTCTATAGACATTTCAACAATCTGATTTGGATTTTAATTACCAGCGCCACATACAAGTCAGCAATATATTTTACCCAACAAAAACATGTAAATTTTTCCCCCTTCTCTTATGGCTTTCAAGCTGTAAGGACTGTTCCATTTAAAATTCCCTTTAAGTCGTGAACAAGAGTGGGAATGCTAACTAGGTTTTTCTGGCTGGGGTTGCAAAACACTCAGTGAAATTATCAAAGTGGTAGTGGTTGTCACAAATTGTTTCCTTTTATGGATGTTCGAAATCTATAAGCGAGCACCCCCCCCCCCCCGTTCTTCCTGCTAGAACCAGAGAAGACAAATAAAAATCTATTGGAACAGGGTCTTGGGAAAAAGTAATTTTCTTGGTGGGACATACAATTTGATTTTTTTTTTCTTGGTGGGACATACAATTTGAATTTTTTTCTATATGTGGGGTGTTAAAAATAATGGTTGTACAACCGACTAGGGGAATTTTTACTGAAATAGCCCTAAAAATCAATTGAGGTATTTAAATCAGGAATGACAAATATTAAACCTCAGCTGACTAGTCTTTTCACTCAACCATTAATATTTAAATGATGCAAGTGATATTTCTAATCTTGCTTCAATGACCTATGAATATTTTGTAAGTTACCGGTAGTCTATTTCACCACTCGTTTCTTTAATATGTTCTTTGATCTTTCAAATACTGGACTATCTTTTTCGTGTAAATCATCCCTAAGGACTTGGCGTTATATTTATGACAACGCAGCACAACAATTGGAAGGATATGGCAGCATTGCCATATAATACAAAACCACAAGTGCTAACACTGCATCTGAAGCAGATTTGGCTTTTGTTATCATTTTGTTTTTTATCATGACAGTTATACTCTCATCATCTCCAACTCTTTGAAACATTATCCAAGGTGATACATACTATCTGTGTTTTGCTGCAATTTCCTGCCATAATTCGTCTTTCTGGCAAAGAAAATGTAATTATATATTTAAAAAATTTCAAAATGTCTAAAGTTGTCTACTTCGATTTGTGCAGTTAAGCATTTAATTTTATATAGAGAAATATCTAAATTGCACCAGGGTGCACAAGCTGAGTTACATCTTCAAATATTGTGACCAAGTTATTGTGTCTATTATTTTTACTACTTTAAAGTATTGTTGACAACAGTGAAAATCACTGAAAAGATATGCAAAGATGTGTTGGTAATTCGATTAAAAATTAAAACTTTTTTTTGCCAAAACACACAAAAATGTTAACCAGCATATGATTGAGTACATTAATAATACCATCACATGTCCAGGAACAATGATTATTGTACAGGCCGATCAGTGATTTGTTTTAAACAAAAGATTGATTGATTGATTAGTTAGAGTTTAACGTCCAATGAGCAATATTTCAGCTATATCAGGACGAGAAAAAGTTAATCAATTCAAAACAAATTGTAAGTAAAAGAAGAAAGAAATAAAGGTGGAAGGGACAACCGGGGCAACGACTTTTGATTGCCACTGGAAAAGGGGAGAAATGGGTAGGGACAGGAAATTTAGCCTTCTATACGACACCCAGTGCGTCTGCACTCTTTAGAGAAATATAGAAGGGGTCTTTATACTGCATGGAGCGTGGCGTTTCTCCACACAGTTTGGCTACAATGGTTCGCGGTCAGGCTTTCCGTATTATGACCTGACTACCCCGCAAAGACAGGGCATTCCCCTATCCACCACCTGGGGACGCGCCCGGCAGCTCTGTAGCCGAAGCCCCTGAAAACCGATTCAGGTGCCGGGTTAAACAAAAGAAATGGAACTCTTCATTAAACGAAACAAAAAAGGTCTACTTAGATTGTTTTCCGTAGTTACAGATTCCAAAAAGTTGTTTCTAATTAGAAAATTTAATGATTTTTTTAAATCGTGTTTTTCGTTAATGTTCAGAAATAATGTAAATTTTCGCCGTTTGATTGTAGAGATTGTTATTACTGTGTAAATTGCAGTATAAGAGGACTGAAGTTTGTGTCTATCATTCTGGTTGACTCAAATATACATCTCCAGATTTTCTCCAAAATTGGCATACTGATTCATTACGTGGGCAAAATTTTATTTCCGCCCTTCCACACAATTTCCCAGAATAAAACCCCCAAAGTTCGTGGATTCTCCTACAATACTGGCTCTATTTTAGAAATGAAATCGAATTTACCTATATACGTCATGATTACAACTCAAAGTCAGAGGCCCATTCAGGTAATCGTAATTTGATTTTTTTGTCTATAGTTTGTTTTAATGGATTAAATGGAACAGTAAACATTCGACTACCGTTTCAAATAAATATTTAGATACAGGAATCTCGAAACCTTCCCATTATTTTCGTAGTATTTTATCATAATGGGTACATTGATCCCTGTGAGTGCCTAGGCAGTGTTTATAAATAACATTTACCGCCAAATAATTAACACAAAGTAAAATACCACCCTCACTTCTACCTTGGTTACGGGATATCATTTTGGATCTTTGAAATATACATCTTTGAAGTCATTTATTTCATATTTCCCCTTCAAGATTAATCCTTTGGCTATCTTTTAATACAGAAATTGTGTCCGCCCCCTGTAATTTTCTGCCTTTTAATATTATTTTATTGTCGCCAGGTTAATTTAAGTATGGTCGCATTGAAGACATTTGACATCAACTATAAATAATTTAACGTGCAATAGCAGACAAATTGTTAACTTTTATTTTGTAAATGTTTTTGTTTTACTAAATGCACCGTTCCTTTGTGATGTATATACCCGAGCAAGCTTAATATCCAGCCGTTACTATGCACCATCAACAGACGGCGTGTTTCTAAAACATGGCTGATTAAGTAGACGCCCACCTCATTAGCATGTTTAGAAGGGAGATAATTTCACACAATGACTTTTCGGACTTTGTAGGTAAAATTGGAGGAAAATCCTTGTTTTTGTTAGAACAAACCAGAACATTTAAAAGGCCATTTGATAAGTTGTCCTAATTTGAATTCAATCAAATTATGTGGAAGGGTTGTATAAGGTGTGGAAAAATCACAATTGTAAACGGACGAAACTAGTCTTTGAATAAATTGTAGTTTATCTAAATTTTCAATAAGATTTTTTACACTCCAAAAGTTATTAACACCAGAGGTTTGATAAGGTTTTTTGTCACAGTATTTAAAAACCAACTCCTTTATACAAGTGAGTGACCTATGGATTACTAAATTAGTGGTAGAACACTAACTAAAGGAAGAAATAAAACAATGCCTGAAGGGATTTTTGTAAAGCTGAGTAACCCAGTACATAGTAGGAAAGGTGTTGTGTTTAGGTGGAACTTTAAGCATTTCTGTATCCTTATAATGTTGCTTGGTAAACGTTCCCTTGCCCCAGTTGGTTCGTTTGATAGTGTCTGACTTGCCCAGTTCTTTCTTTGAAACATTACAATTACCCTAATGTAACTAAGTTTAAACCTTACCCTAATATATATAATTGTAACCATCATCCTAATGTAACTATGAGTTACCCTTATGTAACCATGCTTAACACTAGCCCTTTAGTTACTACTATAATCATACCCGAAATTAATATAAGTTAAAACCTAACACTTATGTATACAACTGTAACTCTAAAACGGACTAAAAATAACAATAATTAAACTTTCATTCTTTTGCCTCTCTTGGGCCCACTTATCTCTTAAACCGTAAATTCAACACAAATCCCTAAAATATTTTGTTGGGAATTTTATATGGAAGAATGATAAAAACCCTTATTTGCAATATACATTGCAAGGAAAAACAGAAAGTAATTTGATGGATAGACACAATAAAGGGTTTACCATACACCTGTTTTTTGAATTCACTAAATATAAGGACCCCCCCCCCCAAAAAAAAAAAAAAATCTGAAAAGAAATTACAAAATGAAAATTATACTTGTAAAGAAAAATCATAGTGTAATTTAAAATAATTTTAGAACACGAACAAAATTTAATCATTGAAAAATTTATACCCTTCTTCCTTCTTAATGTAAGTTTTAATAGAAATTTTAATTACACTTGATCCGCCGTGCGCGGTACCGGCTAATGAATAGGCCCGCAGCATCCTCTGAGCTTGGAGTATGAGTCTTCCTAACAGAGGACCCGAGGAAACCCCGGGATATAGAAATAGGACCTAGTATCTCCGGCTTGCGGGGTGTGACTCCTTCTAAACGGGGGCTGACCGCGAGGGTCCCGGGATATAGAAATAGGACCAATTCCGTGGTTGTGCGGGATTAATAAATACACAACCCATCTTTCGGATGGGATGTAAACTCAGGTCCACGTGTTGGAAGAAATGCCACGCTTCCTGCACGTCAAAGAACCCTTGTAGCAAGCTGAGTGGTCCGTAGGTGATCGGCTACAAGGCTAAATTATCCGCCCTTTTCGGTTTCACCCTACTTTCCAAGTGGCAGTCAGAATTTCCTGTCCCATGGCCCTTTCCATACCCCAAAGTGATTATTTATTAACAAACTTGTTCTCTTCTTGATATAACTGAAATATTGCTGAGCAGACGTTAAACAATATTCAATCAATCAGTAAAACTTGTTTATCAACACCACCTCTCTTTCCTCTGCCTGGACCTCTTGTTCCACCTCTAACACCAATCAATCAATCTATATATTTCTTTTTACCATTTCATTTAGTCAACAATGCTTACTCAAATTAAATACATGTAGGTTTCAAAAAAAATTGATATTAAGGTGTCTCAGTGGTATTATTCCGCCATTTTTGTCTAATTATTGTTCATTTTGGTTTCATTCATTAAGAAATTTAACAAAATAGTTATTTAAAATGAAAAGAAAGTTCAAATGTATTTAAAATTCATATTCCAAATCATTTTTATAACATTTTCATTACAAAAATGTGAGTTAAAACACATGAGCTTTAAATCTGTTGCTGGATTTATAGAACACATAAATTATTCAAGGGAGATAATTTAATAAAATATTTTTACAAAGATATCACTAGAGAAATTAACATTTTGCATTTTTTTTTCTTATTTCAACGGTGACCCCTAATTTTTATTTTTTATATGTAAACTACATAATGATAATTATACACATGCAAAGTATTAAAAAATTCTATAATAGATTTTTCAAACTATCCAATCATATGATCATTTTCCCTATCATTTCTATGTAAAATCCTGAAATTTTCAATTTTAGATTTTGCGCTTAAATGCACGGTGACCCCCAAATTTTATTTTACATTTTGAACAATAATACTATTATGTTTCTACAAAGAAAATTTTACAAAATTCTATAATAGGAAATTAATACCTTAACAACATCAGGAATGAGCATCATTAATCTGCGATTTGCTCTTTGTCAAATTACAAGGATTGATTGATTGATTGAATATTGTTTAACGTCTACTCAGCAATATTTCAGCTATATCAAGACGAGAACAAGTTTGTTGATAAATAATCACTTTGGGGTATGGAAATGGCCATGGGACGGGAAATTCTGACTGCCACTGGAAAAGTAGGGTGAAATCGTCAAGGGCGGGGAATTTAGCCTTGTAGCCGATCACCTACGGACCACCCCAAAGAGAGCTTGCTACAAGGGTTCTTTAACGTGCAGGAAGCGTGGCATTTCTTCCAACACGTGGACCTGAGTTTACATCCCATCCGAAAGATGGGTTGTGTATTTATTAATCCCGCACAACCACGGAATGGGTCCTATTTCTATATCCCGGGACCCTCGGGGTCAGCCTCCGTTTAGGAGGGGTCACACTCCGCAAGCCGGAGATACTGGGTCCTATTTCTATATCCCGGGGTTCCCTCGGGGTCCTCTGTTAGGATGGCTCATACTCCAAGCTCAGAGGATGCTGCGGGCCTATTCTTCAGCCGGGACCGCGCACGGCGGCAAATTACAAGGAAGCTGTTGAACATTCGTAGAATAAAGTTTTAGTCAGGTATCTCTTCAAGCGCTGACTGGATAAGGTCATCCCTTTTAGGAGAAAATCCGTAAACTGCTTCAGTCATCAACCCAATACTGGCAATTATTTTCATATTTCAATTTTACATGACATAATTTGTGGTAGTTCATTAAGAATAGTCTTAATTGGTCGTTTAGTCGACCACACCTTTTTATGGCAAGATTTAGGTGTGGGGTTCCCCCTTCCGGTAGGTGGAGTATCAACATCCCCACACCGAGTTCATATTTCTTCCTTTTTTGTTGTTGGACACACGCCACAGGGAGCCAATGCTCTGCCGGGATAATGCTAGATACACTTTTGAATCTGAATGAAATTTGACTATTAACCATTTTGAAGTTTAGATAGCATATTTGACTGTAGATATCCAGGAAAGTTCGTTTTATTAGTAAATGTATAATTTTAAGCGGAGTGTCTAAATTCATGGCTGTTGAAGGTAATCCATGTCCGAAAACACACAGTCAGGTAATCTATTCCTTGCAAATTCATTTTTTTCAATATTCTAAAGATAAATAAATTTTCGATGTCCGAGTTCATTGGCAGACAATATTCCAAACGTTTTCCTCCATTTCCTTTTTAAACGGCTAAGAGAAAACAAGAATATGGAAACGAATCGACATCGCCTGCCAGCTAAACATTGAAGATAGACAAACATCATATTCACTGAACACTTCAATTAAATCTTCTCGGCACCTGAATCGGTTTTCAGGTGCTCAAATGAATGTCGTACAATTCTTTCTTCAAGTCATTGGTAAAATCATTATAGCCAAATTGTGGCTGTAGATTCTTGCATACGTTTAAAAAATAATTGATTTAACTCTAAAACCTCATTACCCTTTGATTCCAAAAAAAACAAACAAACTTTGCAAGCAATCACATCGAAGCTTGACACAAATAACAGTATTATCTAACATAAAACCTCAAAACTCGCATCAATAAATCCTTTTACACTATTTTCATCTGATCATTCGTTTTTCCCCGTCTATAATCATTATGAAATTTTTCTTGCCCACAATTGAAGTTATTTGTCAATTGTGCATTTTTGGTTTTGGCACGATTTTCCCCTTATATTTCCCCGGTACCGGAATGATGTTCAGGGGCTCCGTTGACAGCCGCCGGGTGCGTCACCAGGTGAACGTCCTGTCTGTGTGCGGTACTTACGTCATCATTCGGAGAGCCTGACCGTGAACAATCCCGAACTGGGAACCAGTTCGTTCTTATATGTTCGATTTTTGCATGAGAGATTGCTGAAAAATGGCTGTAGAAGTTGAAACATTTGTCACTGCATTGAACTTTTAATAATTTATTTAAATATGGGAGACTGAATTAGTGGTGAACACTTATGGGATAATGTACACTGAATGCCTCAACTAGTTTACATGTTTATGGCATGTAATATAAACTTAACTGAAAAATATTTAGTACACCTTGGCTTCATTTGTGCTTATAAGAGATTCCCATTTCTCGGTATTCTGTTTCAGCAAAACTTGGATTGATGGCCATGTTAAAGCTATTATAATACCCTTAATAGCCTCTTTCATAAGCATTACCTGTAAATTGAGATTGGCACGCCATTGATACTGCTGAAAAATTACATATTATATTAATATCTAAAATGCATGCTTATACAATGTATCATTCGTCTTATATTATTGTATGTCTATTATCAATTGTTTATCGTACGATTTTATCTTTTAGAAATTGTTTTTTACCTGAACATCACCAAAAGTTGACTGTTTAATTATAAACAGTCCACGCCACGATATGGCTAAAATGTATTGCTGGAGTTGGCGTTAAACAACAATCAATAAATAAATTATTATCAATTATTGAGATGTCAGATACATGTAACAAGAAAAAAAAAATTAGTGCCATATCATGTAAAAATAAACATGAAACACAATGGAAAGGAGAATTTCAAATGAAGAAAACAATACTATAACAAAAAAACACTACAAATCTCATGTTGTCTACATGTGACACGATGACCAGATGTATAACGCAAACAACACTTATAATAATAAAACATATGATGTAGACAACACTCCCTCTGGTGATGATAAAAAGCAGTATAATGTTCACAGCATCTCCCATGTTGATGACGGCAACACATCAAATATTTACAACAGCTCAGACGCTTATGAAAAAATACCTCAAAACATGACAACAACTTGCATGCTAACGAAATTAATACTTCAAATGTTGATAACGACTCTAATGAGGAGGAAAACAACAAATCTAATGATGACAACCACTCCTTTATAGATGAAAATAACAAATGTAATGTTGACAACGACCCCATGACATGATGGTGTTGTAATCAACGCGTCTAATGTTGAGAACGCCTCCAATTTTGATGTTAACAACACGTCTTATGTTTTAGGTCCAGGTCTAATTTCCTTCTAGGCCTTCACTAAAATTGTTTGTATTACTGTTTGAACTAACTTTAGTTTGAATTAATTCACTTTTATCAATAATTTGACTCAGAGTTCATATCATCCTAGCCAAATCATTTATGTTCAAAATCTTAAAACCCCAACCCACCAACCGATTTTAAAATCTTAGGCCCTCTAAGTTTTCTTGACACTCCTTTCAACAATACACTATGATAAATGAATGATGTTTTACGCCAACTTCAGTGTATCGGGGCGGGAACTGTTAAGTATATTGAACGATAATAATAAATAAAAATATCGATATAAAACCATATAGCTTTATACAAGTAAAATTACAGGTATAAATAAAATATTAAAAATACTTTAGATGAAATATTGGTTAAATTGTAACATTATAAGAATTTTTAATTGATCAATTTTTACTAAGTAAATTGATTGCTTTTGCGATTTTGTAAATAGATCTTTCAGAAATTTTAATCAGCAGGACATAAATCACGCCTGATATCGGCAACATCTACGCATTCAATTAAACGTGTTAGATTGTATAAGGATAATTGCTGGAACACATTCAGGTGATCACTGTCTTTTAAACTATTGTTGTTCTAGTGTATCCTGTATGACATCAGGTCAACACTACCTGTTCCGTACGGTTTTTACCGCAGGACCCAACTTGTTTACATACGTCTGGCTGTACTCCATGCAATTTATTATTCATTTGCAGGTCCCATTTGGCCTGCAATAACTTCAAAATGTATTTACCGATTGAGACCTCATGTCAGTTTACGGTAGTGGACAATCCGCCATCTCGTCATCCACTGCAAAGGGCTCTATTTAGTCGACTGAAATGGTCATCCAAGATGGCCGCCAGCTGGGGACATAGTTTATCATTGGACCCTAGGGAAAAAACATTCAAAGGTCTTCTCAGAAACCACCAGTCCAGTTATAACAAAACTTAGTCACAATGGTCCTTAGATAGTCCTCCGGCAGGCCTCTACCTAATCCAAGATGACCGCCAGCGGGGAACATAGTTTTGTCATTGGACCCTATGGAAAATACATTCAAAGATCTTTTCCTCAGAAACTACTAGTCCAATTAAAAATAAACTAAGCCACAATGGTCCTTAGATGGTCCCTTCCAAAAAAGGTATCCGGCTGGTCCATACCTCATCCAAGATGGCCGTCACCGGGAACATAGTTTTAACATTGGCCCTATTGATTTTAAGGGGAACCTCTGCCCAATGTTTTGAATTTTTATTTGAATTGAGGTCTGGATGTTTTAATTTCAGCAATTTGTATAACTTTGATTATAAGGGGAACCCCTACCCATTTTTGAATGGCGTTCTGTTATGGGTTGTAATGGATGGTGGATCTTTCGGTTGCCATGGCAACCAAACAAGAATGCTGTAATTTGAGAAAAAAAGTATTCTGCTAAATTTAATGTTTTGTTTTTCTTATTGGGAATGCCTCTTATCTATGTCAGCCATGGTCCATGTGAGCGATGCAGGCTCTTGAGAGCCTCTTGTTTCTTTTCTTCTCTTCCTCTTTTCCTTTACCTGTAGATCTGTCCTCGAAGTCACTGATACTGCAGTCTGTCTCGTCACTGTTTCCATCATTTTGGACTTCTTCCTCTTCACATCCAGATTCAGTCCCAGACTGGACAGAGGGTTCATGCTCAACAGACCCCATTATTTTGGCAAATGCTTCTTGATTATTTCTTTAAAATTTTCAGTTTTCAGGATGTCATTCAACTCTTTTTTGGTTTGAGTTCCATCTTCTGTTTTGAAAGGAAAGACAGCTGCACCGAGTCGCGTCATACACCTGCCATCACTCAGTCAAACCTCGGAGTGATGTAGGTAAGGGGTTTTCAATTCCGATGCACTTTCAACTGCAGAGGTGTTTACCACTAAAGATTTTACGAATTTTCTACTGATTTTCAAGTAAAAATACGCACTACGGATTCACACTGGAAATATACGGTTTACTCATAAGCCATGAAATAAATCAGACCTATTTCCCAGAAAGGGCAATCAGTGGTAAAGAAGAGCTTCTAAAAGTAACAACGTTCTTCTAAGCTCAAAATTGAATGATGTAGGTCTGTTTTAAAACCATACCTTCGGGGCGCGTCCCCATGTGGTGGATGGTTGAAACCTCGTCTATACAGGTTAGCCAGGTCATAATGCGGAAAGTTAAATTTCCTGCCCTTACCCATTTTCTTCGCATACGGAAAACCTAAATTGCTAATCATTGTCGACACACTGTGTGAAGCAACGCTACATCCCATGCAATTTAGTCCCCATCTTTATTTAAAAAAAAAACAAAAATAAAGAAATGATGTAGAGACAAAAGTTGCTGATAAAACTGACGAAATGAACTCCAGAAAAAATGATGAAATTTGTTAATGTCTTCAAAATAGAAAAACAGATATGATCATTAAGGCCATCATTTTAATTGCTTAGTCATAAGTAGAGGAGTTATTTACATAAACAATGAAGTTTCTCTCATTGATTTGAAATACGGGAAAATATTCTCAAAATACGGGTAATCACCGAAACATTACTGCTGGAATACGGATACCAGCTATGAGAGGTAAACACCTCTGCAACTGGCTAATAAACTTGAGATATCTTTAATAAATGTCTATACAAAATTTGAAGTGATTTTGACCAAAGGATTATCAAGTTATAGAGTGCAACATGTAAAAAATGACTGAAACATGGTAATTTATGTCCCATAACTCTTGCAAGAAAATAAAACAAATTACAATAAAGTATACAAATCATTAGGCCATTAATATCAATACCTCTGCAGAGTTTGAAAAAAATGGCCAAATGTTTGTCAAGTTAGTGCGCGACATATGTAAAATTATTGCCTTAAATTGGCGAATAAAGTCCCATAACTCTCGCAAGAAAATAAAAATTTCACGAAAAAATAAACAGATTGTCCGGCCATCTTACCCATTACCTGTACGAAGTTTGAAGTGAATGGGCCGTATGGTACTCAAGTTAGAGAGTGACATGTAAAAAATTGCCTTAAAATTGAAGAATAAAGTCTCATAACTCTTGAAAGAAAAATCGAAATTTCATGAAAAAGTATAGATTGTCAGGCCATTTTACCCATTAACTCTACAAAGTTTAACTTTGAAGTGAATTGGCTATAGGTTTGTCAAGTTAGAGCGTGACATTTGAAACAGACGGACGTACAGACAATGTGTTTAATTTTATCCTGTGTTTGTAATTGGTATACCATAATATATCCCTCATTATACGGACATAAAATAAAATGTGTGGATATGATTCAATATTCGTTATGATGAGGTCTGCCCTATCTAAGCAAATTTTTTTAACAGAGGCGTTTACCCCTCATAGCTGGTATCCGTATTCCAGCAGTAATGTTTCCGTGATCACTCGTATTTTGAGATTTTTTTCCCGTATTTATAATAATTGAGAGAAACTAAACTATTTTTGATGTGAATAACTCCTCTACGTATGACAAAGCAATTTACATGATGGACTTAATGAACATACATGTATTTGATGACATTAACAATTTTTTTTCATCATTTCATCTGTGGAGTTCATCTCTTCCAATTTATCAAAAACTTTTTTCTCTTCTTCATTGGATTGATTGATTGATGAGAGTTACATGTCTAGTGAGCAATATTTCAGCTATAACAGGACGACACCGAATTTGTGAATTCAAAAAGTCATTAGAAAAGATGAGAAATGGACAACTGGGGCAACAATTTTTTGCTGCTGTGGAAAAATGGGTAGGGGCAGGAAACTTAGACTTCCATACGATCTCCACCAAGTCGGCCTTTGTACGACAAATATAGAAGGGTTCTCTAAACTATATTTGACGTTGCGTTCCTTTATAGTTTGCGATGAGAATTTCAGTATTTTAACCCATTACTTCACTAACAGGGTGGATAGGAAATATAGCCTTTCATTCAACTACTAGTGAGTATGCTCTTCTATGTGAAATATTGAAGGGGACTATATTGCATGGGACGTGGCATTGCTTCACATTTTGTCTACAATGGTTGGCGGTTTAGGTTTTCTCTATGTGAAAAAATGGATAGGAACAGGAAATTTAACTTTCCGGAAGTATGACCTGGCAACTCTGCTTAGACGAGGTTTCGACTATTCACCATTTGGGGACGCGCCCCGGCAGGCTGGTTTTAACAGAGACCTACATCAATCAGTTTTGAACTTTAAAGAAAGTTTGTTTATCTATAGGAAGCTCTTCTTTAACACTGATTGCACATGATTTCGGAAAGATCTTATTTATTTCATGAATAAACCGTATATTTGCAGTGTGAATCCGTAGTGCGTTTTTTCACTTGAATATCCGTAGTGGTAAACACCTCTAAAATAAAAATGGCTACTCCGAGCGCAGCATGACCTTACCACAGCATGTCGACCACCGAAAGTTAAACAAGTGTTATTTAAAGTGAATGTAGACACAGTTAAGAGCTTGATACAGTAACTAGAAGGGTACAATTAGGAACTTGACACAAACTAGGGAGCATAAAAATTTGCCCCTTTTTTATCCCTTAAATCTCTTTTGCAGAATTGTCACATATAAGTTTGTCGCCGAGGTGTTTACCTCTCATAGCTGGTATTCGTATTCCAGCAGAAATATTTCCGTGATCACCCGTATTTTGAGAATATTTTCCCGTATTTTAAATCAATGAGAGAAACTTAACTATTATTTATGTAAATGACTCCTCTACGTATGACTAACCAATTAAAATGATTGTCTTAATGATCATATCTGTTTTTCTATTTTGAAGACATAAACAAATTTCACAATTTATCTGTGGAGTTCATTTCGTCAATTTTATAAGCAATTTTTGTCTCTACATCATTTCTTTAATTGATTGATTAGAGTTGCACGTCAAGTGAGCAATATTTAAGCTATAGCAGGACGAAATAAGAGTTAAAGAATTCAAAGTCATAAGTAAAAGAAGAAAGATTCAAAAGAGAAACAGAACCGGGGTAACAAGTTTTAACTGCCTTTCGAAAATTGGGTAGGAGCAGGAAAGTTAACATTCCATACGACCTGCACAGAGTCGGATTTCGTACGATAAATAAAGAAGGGTTCTTAAAACTACATGGGGCGTTAAGTTTCTCCACAGTTTGTCTACAATGATTCTCGATCAGATATGTATTATGACCCGAACATTTCACTACAACTGTAAAACGGAGAGGGTAGGAAATTTAGCCTTTCATAGAACACCTAGCGAATGTTCTCTTCTATGTGAAATAAAGATGGGGACTATATTGCATGGGATGTAGCGTTGCTTCACACAGTGTGTGGACAATAATTCGCAATTTAGGTTTTCCGTATTCGAAGAAAATGGGTAGGGCAGGAAATTTAACTTTCTGCATTATGACCTGGCTACCCTGCATAGACGAGGTTTCAACCATCCACTACATAAGGACGCGCCCCGAAGGTATAGTTTTAACACAGACCTACATCATTCAATTTTGAGCTTAAAATTTTGAGCTTAAAAGAGCGTTACTTTTGGAAGCTCTTCTTTAACACTGAATGCCCTTTCTCGGGAATAGGTCTGATTTATTTCATGGCTTATGAGTAAACCGTATATTTCCAGTGTGAATCCGTAGTGCGTATTTTTACTTGAAAATCAGTAGAAAATACGGAAAATCCGTAGTGGTAAACACCTCTACTGTCGATAACCAATTAGTTTTCGGAATTCTGATTCTGGTTCCAACTTTGTCCGTAGGTGATCGGCTGCAAGGCTAAATTCCCCGCCCTTGACGATTTCACCCTACTTTTCCAGTGGCAGTCAGAATTTCCCGTCCAACGACCCTTTCCATACCCCAAAGTGATTATTTATTAACAAACTTGTTCTCGTCTTGATATAGCTGAAATATTGCTGAGTAGACGTTAAACAATAATCAATCAATCAATCACATGTTTTCGCTCTGTTTTTACGTTCTGTAGCATATTGGTCAATGTTCTCTCCTTCACTTTGCGAATAAGTATGAAATTTGTAACGTTCATATGTCTGATTCTTTATAGGATTGCAAAAAGTTTCAAATTTGTGAAGTAGTTGTTCAAATTTGTCTCTGTCGTCTGCTGTGAACTCAAAAGTATTAAACACTTCTACAGCATCTTCTCCAATACAATGAAGTAATAGCGAACATTGCAGTTTCTCTGCCTTTCCCGTATACTCGGCCGCCGTGCGCGGTCCCGGCTGAAGAATAGGCCCGCAGCATCC
>MJUU01007124.1:0-16722 GCA_002080025.1 Modiolus philippinarum
AGAGTTATTACACATGAGAATACAGAGTTGACAGATGAAAGTCAGGTATATTTTTTTATATTTAACATTTAAACATCATTTTACCATAAATCAATGATTATTGGTTCATTGTATTTGTGAAATGTGAATTTTTAATTTAAGAAAAAAAAGGTGAATGAAAATCTGCTCTCAGGTGGGCTCATTTATTGCACCTTCAGGAAATTCATTGTAGCATTGTAATTATTTTTTTTTTTCTTCCTTGAGAATTTTACCAGTAAATTATTATTATTTATGAACTAGACATTTGTTTCTCTTATTTCTAGCACATTTAAACATCTCCTGATCGATGTGTTATTGCAACAATAACAAACATGTTTATAGATTTGTTCTCAGTTGATGAGTGGTCAATAAGTAAATATCTCGTGTCAAATTCTACAATTAGGGCGACAGGATATTGATGAAATTAATTCCTGAATCATTGTCTGGTGAAATGGGTTTTGCATTTTTTATGACTAAGATTACTAAATTTATTGATAATATGACATTTTTATCAAAAATATTACACTTAACATCCCTTTCAATGCATAGTTCAATGAAACACATAGCACCAATGGTAGCAATAAAATGGCAGCCAGAGATCACATTACTTCAATAAATTGAGTAGGAATAAGAGAAACAATCTCTAACATTGCTTTTGTCTTGCCTGCAACAAAAGGTGCGGAAGGCGAGACATGTGTACAAAGTATGATGGTGGTGGCGCAGGCACCGGCATAAACTTTCATGTTAAGTTTTTGCCATTAGGTCATTTTCTCAGTAAGTATAAGTGTAAGGTCAATGATATTTGGTATTTAAGTTGGCCTTGAGTAGTACATGACAGTCTGCTATATGGCTTTTGTCTTTGACCTCAATTTCATGGTCCAACGAACATGTTAAGTTTTAGTGCTTAGTTTAGTTTCTCACTAACTATAAGTAGTAGGTCAATGATATATGGTATGTAGGTTGGTCTTAGGTAGTACATGACAGTCTGTCATATGGCTTTTGTCCTTGACCTCAATTTCACAGTCTAGTGAGCATGTTAAGTTTTTTGATTAGGTCATTTTCTCAGTAACTATAAGGGGTAGGTCAATGATATTTGGTATATAGGTTGGCCTTGAGTAGTACATGACAGTTTGCTTTATGGCTTTTGTCAGTGACCTCAATTTCATGGCTTAACCCAAAACCAGGATTTAATTTAGAACTACGAAAATATAAAAAGTCTGACACTAATCCTCTGGTTATCCAGCAAGAGTTTTCAAAAATTAAATCTGAACACCCCGAAATACCTATATACACAGATGGATCTAAGGATGGAGACAGGGTGGCGACTGCAGCTGTCTTCGGAGATTGAGCAGCAACTCTCAGACTACCATCCTCAAGTTCTATATTTACTGCTGAAGCCAATGCTATTTATCTAGCACTCAAATTTGTTGCTTCATCACGAAAAAGTAAGTTCTTGATTTGTTCCGATTCTCTCTCATGCCTATTGGCAATTGAAAGTCGAAAGACAAAACACCCAGTAATTCTTAAGGTTGTTGAGTTCTACAAGTCACTTGTTGGTATAGGCAAAGAAGTCATTTATACTTGGATCCCTAGTCATGTAGGGATCTATAGAAACACAGTTGTTGACCAGGAGGCAAAGGATGCATTAGATGATGAAGTGGCGGACTGTCCAGTGCCGTACACTGACATGAAGCCTCTCATAAGTAAATACATCCAAAAGATATGGCAAGACAGATGGGACTTGCAAATAAATAATAAATTACACGGAATACAATCAGAAGTTGGTAGACTTGCTAGTTCCTCTGGTATAAATCGGAAGGAACAAGTTGTTTTGACAAGGTGTTGAATAGGGCATACAAGTACAACTCGTGGTTACATTCTAAATGGTGAAGACTGACCTGAGTGTATTCCGTGTAATTGTGCTTACACAATACACAACATATTTTACTTGACTGTATCGATGTTGCCGACATACATCGCACATTTTATACAGCTGATTCTCTTAAAGATTTATTTACAAACGTCGCTGGCGACAAAATTATTCAATTTTTAAAAGCTGTTAATATGTATAGTAAAATATAAGTTTATATTATCCAATTTTTAAATTTCATCAAATCTGATCTATTTATCTTAAATTGTTTATCGTACGATTTTATCTTTTAAAAATTGTTTTATCTGTACATAGCCATACATTTTATATGACTGTTTTAGTTATATACTCATAACAATATCAACAGTTCACGCCACGATATAGCTAAAATATTGCTGAAGTTGGCGTTAAACAGCAATCAATCAGTCAATCAATTTCATGGTCCAATGAACATGTTAAGTTTATGTGCTTAGTTTAGTTTCTCAGTAACTATAATTGGTAGGTCAATGATGTATGATATGTAGGTTTGTCATAGGTAGTACATGACAGTCTGTCATATGGCTTTTGTCCTTGAGCTCAGTTTCACAGTCTAGCGAGCATGTTAAGTTATTGTGACTATGTCATTTTCTCAGTAACTATAAGTAGTAGGTCAATGATATTTGGTATATAGGTTAGTCTTGAGTGGTACATGATGGTCTGCTTATGGCTTTTGTTTGTGACCTCAATTTCTCGGTCCAATGAACATGTTAAGCTTTGTGCTTAGTTTAGTTTCTCAGTAACTATAAGTAGTTGGTCAATGATATATGGTATATAGGTTGGTCTTGGCTAGTACATGACAATCTACTACATGGCTTTTGCCTTTAACCTCAATTTCATTTTCCAGTGATCATGTTAAGTTTCCCAGTATTTTTTAATGTAAGGTCAATAATATTTGTTATGTGGGTTTGTCTTAGATGGAACATGACATCCTGCTATTTGGCTTTAGCCATTGACCTCATTTTCATGGTCTAGTGAACGTGTTTGGTTTTTCATTATCTATCAGTGGTAGGTTACTGATTATAATATCATTTTGGGTTTTAGGTGATACATGAAAGTCAGCTATAAACTTTCATGTTCAGTTTTTGTGATTAGGTCATTTTCTCAGTAACTATAAGTGGTAGGTCAATGATATTTGGTATATAGGTTGGCCTTGTGTAGTACCCTACTTTCACAGTCTAGCGAACATGTTAAGTTTTCTAATTTTGTCAGTTTGAGTTTTCACATCAATTTTGCAACCAAGTTGGGACAGGCCAGACATCTATTTAGGTCCACACTTGTGTTCTTTATTACAATAATTTCTCAAATCTGGATAGTTAAATTTTCACATTTTAAAAGTTCTCGATAATTTTGAACTTTAAAATGTGAAAAATTTAACTATCTAGATGTGAGATAGATAATAAACTGGGAAGAATGTTAGAGACTATATTTTCACATTGAAAAGGAATTTTATAACAATTGACAATTAATTTATAGGATATGGCTGTGGGTACTATGGAGAAGATGGCTAACTCTCTACATACAATGGTTGATACACACAGGACAGAATCAGATGGACAAACATTCAGTACTGCAGAAGGTATTTACATATATGTATTTATTTGATATGTATAATGTTCAGCTTATAGTACAGAACAGGCACAAATTTATTGATACATAATTACATATCTATATATGTTCACATAGGGAGATTGACACATTTGCAGCATGAACGTCCCATATTTTATGAGAGGATATGGAGTAAATACACACATACTGTTAACAGAGAAATTTTTGCAGCAGTTTTTTTAAGGATTTTCACCGACAACCCCGAATTCAAGACTGGGCAAAACGAAAGACATTTAGATTATCGTTATTAAAAAGATATTGGTGAACTGCGCTAAGAGGTGAAAGAAAGATATGTACAGTAATCCAAACATTAAAGTAGAAAGCCCTATAACAACAGAGAAAGAATAAAAAGTTCATGAGCAAGTCTGTTACAAACTGCATTGTTTATTTTAAATTGCATACAGATGTTTTTATTAGCAGAGGTCCCCAAAAATAGGAGATCCTATAACCATGAGCTTTCTTACAGTATGTCATTTCTTTATTAGTGTGAAATATACATATGAAAAATTTCTGTGACATCAATGCACTAGTTTAATTCTGATAGAATGTATCACATTAGGTGTCTTATAACTGACAATTCTGCCTGCAAGAATAAATGTATGATTAGAATAAAGCGTCTTTGCATACTCAGCGTACTGTTCAGGAGGTGTCTTGCATAATGAATTTCCTGTGTCTTATTTCTGTATGAAAGGGTTCCAGCTTGGTAAAAAAATGAATAATATTTGTAAAAATCAAGAAATATCAAATTGAGGGAGCTGAAAAAACTAGGGCAGGGTCACAGAAATAATAATCCAGATAATGGACCAGATTTTAGTTGAAATATCAATTTCATTTCTCAGTATGTAAAACAGGGTGCAAAAAATATTCGAACATTTCTTTGAATCAGGAAAATTAAATCCCTTAGGTATTTTAAGATCTTCAAAATCTCATGATTAAAATTTATGTTTTAAAAAATTGGTAAAAAAAGGAATTTTTTTAATGCAATTCTTATACATTGTATTTGAAAGATATTTAATAGCTCTCCAGAATTGTACCTAAATAGGAGTTTAATACAGAAGAAGATGTTTAAAGAGGTCTAAGGTCAAATGAAAAAGCAATTTAAGAAAATTTGTATTATGTCCTTATATTTTGTAAGATACCTTTTTCAGATATTTTAGCTTGTCTTGGTAGTGTGGTTATGGCAGCTACAGGGGAAGAAATCCAGAATATTTTTGAACAGAATATGATGGAGTCCAGTGGAATTGAGCCGACAACAGTCAGCACAGCATCACCAGTCACACAGCCAACCACAACGGCTGTAGTAAATACCACAGACAGTTATACACAGCCTGCAGCAGAGGCAAGAATAGCTAAGGTAAGAGTGTACAGTAAAACCTGATTTGAACGACCTCTCCTATGAACGACCACCTGGCTTTTCAGACCGCCAACAGTGGTCACGGATCATTTTGGTGTACAAATCACTCTGTCATGAGCGACCACCTACCAAACGCGACCAACGACCGGTAAAAAGGTGCACAAAATGCAAATACAGCCTGTTATGAGCGACCACTTTTTAAAAAAATTTCTTAAAGGTGTCTAAAAAGACGATACGAGTTGACAATCATCGTTCTACAACTCAACCGGAAGTGGTGAAAATAACTATAAATGGACCAATTTCGGTATACCTGAAATGCTTCTTCAAATTCAATGGGAGGATAGTTGATTCTGGCACAAGTCTGTAGTCTTTATATGACCAGGAAAGTTGGTTTTGAGGAGTAAACTGATGCATATAGGACTGACATTGCGGGTAATTTGCAAATTGTCAGTCTCATTGAAATTTTCTTATCCTTTACTTCATCCCAATAAAATAACACCCAGAGTGTTGTATGTGCTCTACTTTTGACAACTGCATGCCAGTTATAACTTTTATTATTTGAAAAATGCTGTGAGAGTCTCAAAATAAGTTTGTTTACAAAACAAGTCATGTCAGGGGAAGTAACTAGTAATTTTTATGGTATGTCCATAGACCAAAAATTTCAGATAATATGAATGAGTGAACCATGAACCAAAAATCTCAGAAAATATGAATGAATGAACATCCTTGTTTGGTTAAAAAAAACTTATCATAAAATAATTGTGTGAGAACCTCAGCACTCTTAATTAATTCCTTTATACTGAGAAAACAATTATATTCACTTTTAATTAGTCAACTGTGACAATTATCCCTTTAATTACCTGTATGGCTTGTCCTCTGTCAATTGAGTTTGACACATTTATTGATTATTGTTTACCTTTCATTATGCAATTTTAAATGAACAAATTAATTTTACCTGCATGAAATAAAAATATTTTGTTCTATATTATATGCATTGTGACTTTTTGAAATAAGGTAAAGAAAAAGTATTTCATTTTTTGTAATAGAGTCCAGAAACTTCTTTAGAGAAATAATTCAGGGGAATGTTATTGTATAAATACTATGTAAAATATGTACACATCTTTTAGAAAAATTGATGACTGAAAATAGCTGACCTCCTATGAAAGACCACCTGTCTTGAAAGACCACTTTTTCTTGGCCCAAGGGGTGGTCTCTCAAAACAGGTTTTACTGTATTATCAATCAGGACATAAATTGTTTCTGAAAATTTGGCAGCATCAATTAGATATTTGATAGTCACAAACAAGATTTTCTGCTGCCAGTGAAATGAAATATTTTGTGTGACTTAAGATTGAATTGATGTTAGATAAAGTGTTGCAATACATGTGGAAAGATTATATAGTGGCATACCTGTCAACCTCTAATGACCCAAAATCTGGTCATGACCTGCATTGAATGGTAAAAAATTAGGTCATAACGCATGACAACCTTTTTTCATTCCAATTATTCTATAATAAATGCACGACAAACTTTTTTCAACCTAATTATTAACTTATTGAGCAATTTATTTACACCCTTAAATACTCACTTACTACCTACTTATAAACAACAGATATTATAATTAAATTTCATGTCCATTGAATACCTATGGCTTTGTTTAACCTTTACAGATTAAGATTTTTACTTGGACCAAAACTGGGGCATAGTGTGTCCTCTGAACTTAAAACGTTGTTGATCGTTTGAAAAGGTTCACTGTCTACATTACTAATCACCAGGTCACCTGATTTTACCCAACGCCCAAATCAAACTTTATTTCCATCACGAACACTTGTAAAGCTTTTCCGTTTTGACTTGTGTGGGGGTTGTCAATATTGACAACATTGCTGGTCAGGAAATCGGTCTTTTCCATTGAGTGGAAGACATGCTCAGTACACTCAATACATATTGTTATCTTAAAAACAGCTCATCAAACTTCCTAACGGCTTAATTCTAATAATAGGAGACAGTATTCCAAGTCGATCGGGTTATTTAACAACTCTATCGGGTTACTACATCTCATATGGTGACAAGCGAAAATATTGGGTCACACCCGACGAAATCGGGTTACTTGACAGGTATGTATAGTGGTCAGGATGAAAGAATTTGAAATAAATATAAAATTTCCACAAGTTTGTATATAGGATTTAAAATTGTAGTAACTTGCTTTTTACATTTATTTATCTATGTGATAAAAAGGGAAGGCAGAGATATGAATTTGAGAACAAGGAATCTGTTCTTATATGTTGTAATTTTTGTGTCTTAAATGCCATATATATTGATCAAATACCATTTATTCTTAGGTGTAATCAACAGTCTTTTTTGAGATTCCAAGATTATTCAGATATTTTTACAAAAGACCTTTGTTTAAATACAAAACTGGGGTCTTTAGCCACAGGACACGTTACCATTTTTGGTTGAATAGAAAACGCATTGGAATATAAAACGCACCCCTTTCTTAGCTTAAAATCTGAAGAAAAATCTAGTTCATATATATAAAATGCAGGAGAAAGATCGTGATTAGCAGGTAAGTGGTCATGGCACAATTCCCTATAATTTTTATATTATTTTCATCTTACTATCTTGCCTTCATGAAATTCATAACATTTATTGAGAAAAATCAGACAAAAACCTTAGAATATGTTCTTACATTTTGACTAATTTTGCTGAAATAGTTGTCCAGCGAGGTAACCGGAAATGCTTAATTGGTAAGTAATATAAAACCGGTAACGGGTGAAAATTGCAATATAAGCGCAAAATTCAAAAGCAAAACTTAATAATACCCATGTCTATCCGTCTGTCCGTCCGTCCCCTTTCGTGTCCGGAGCAGAACTTTTGTACCGTAGCACCTAGGATTATCAAACTTGGTGTGTGGATGCATCATGGGAAGAGGATGTGTCGCGTACCAAATTTAGGTCACTGTGACCTTGACTTTGACCTTTGACCTTTATGATAGTAAAACCATGTGCATTTCGTGTCCGGAGCAGAACTTTTGTACTGTAGCATCCAGGATTATCAAACTTGGTGTGTGGATGCATCATTTAGGTCACTGTGACCTTGACTTTGACCTTTGACCTTATGATAGTAAAACCGTGTCCGGAGAACTTTTGTACCGTAGCACCTAGGATTATCAAACTTGGTGTGTGAATGCATCATGGGAAGACGATGTGTCGCGTACCAAATTTAGGTCACTGTGACCTTGACTTTGACCTTTGACCTTAATAGTAAATCCTTGCTCATTTTGTGCCGAAAGCTTGGTTAAATCAGGTTTGTATCCACCGAATTATATATTATTTAATGTATTACCCTTTAAATGAAGTACATGTACCAGATATGAACTGACTGGAATAATTTCAGTCCTGACAGGCTTTATTTCTGTTAGATTTACTTTCCAATTACCATGTGGCTAAAGGTCAAATTTCAAAATGACATGCCTTGGTACTCAAATGCAGTTGCGGGGGGTATTAGTCTGGCTTTGCCGACAGCTCTAGTTATGACAAAAAAAAACCATAAAATAGTCATTAATTTTCATTAAATTATCATCTAGAACATTAGGTTGTCCTTCTTTGCTATCCAAATTGTCAGCTCATTAGCGAAAAATCAATAATCTGATTGTTCCCCAGAGGGTGATATATGCAATCACTAGAATTACCTATAAACATCCGGGTCAACATAAACAAACATGGCGGCTCCCAATACACGTTTTCTCTCGCTTATAAAATGTTTTATCAATGACAGCATGAATGGACCATCAAATTAACGTTCTCAAATGAATTGAAATTCAGAAGGTAGGGCATGGTGCTGAACTCTTCCAAACATTTTCCTAATTAACAACGATAATCAGGTCATTCTAACACTGACTGTCACTGAGAAAAAATGTCAGCACTATCTGTTAGGGAATATAAAACGCACCCCTTTCTGCAAAAGGACATTTTGATGTAATATCCTGCGTTTTGTATTCAACGAAATATGGTACATATTTTTTACTTTTAAGGTAAAAGAAATAGCATCCAAAGTTCTTAGTGTAGCAGAAGTAGTGTACCAGTCTGTAATAAAGAACCAGGCACCAGATGCACCTCCTGTGGTACTGGAATCTCCGTTGTTAACAATCATTGCTAAACGAAGTTCTGTGGCACAGATCAACAACACCAATGTGGATGCCGTTAGTGGAACATTCCAAATGCCATCATCATATTCCTTACTCAATACCATGGAAAACTGGACATTTGTAGATATAAAGGTAGTTATAACTCTTTTTTTTAATAGCATGTGTAGTCTACATATTATTGTAGCCTCTGGAAACTATGGACATTAGTTTATTAAAGAGCATATCATTATACTCAAACCTAGTTGGTAACTTATGAAAAAAGTTAGGCTTACTTTATTTGAAAATGGGTCAGAAGTAGGACGAAGTATAATAGCTTCTTACATGAGAGCATATCAAAGATCGATATATCTTTCATGAATGTAAGAAATTCTGTCTTTTCTCAAGTGAAGCGCAGTGAAATAAAAGAATAAGATGACATATTTCTTACATGAGTGACGATCTTTGATTTTGCTCAAATGTAAGTAGCTATTTCTTCCATAAAATATGATTTTCAACATGCCGAAACCTTTAATGGAGAAGCAAAGTCTCCACCACTTTAAATATTCTTTCCACTCCGACATCACATTGATACTGCCGTTAATTCGTAAAAATCAACAGTTCTGATTGGCCATTTACCGAGTTTAGATGAGAGCATGTGAGCTCGTCTCAACTCGGTCGTCTCACACAGAAAATGACCATTTACGGAAGAATCAGGGCTTCTGAACTCAACTTCTACTCAAAATAAAATCTTACTGCTGTCTGCATTCATCCCCAGGTTAAAGAAGTAGGACTAAGTATCAGGGATGCTGAGTACAAATTCCCCTTAAAATACAATCAACAGCTGTGGACATAAATTTCTCTAATTCTAATGTTGTTCTCTTCAAGTAGTGTTGGGAATTGGATAAAAAAATCGTAATTGATTAATTGGAATAATCTGATGTACCTTCCGATTCGATTATCGATTAAAATTGGATATATTTATAGTGCTTGTAGAGTTTGATTTTAACCATGTTTGCTTTGCTGTTATATTGCATGAATTCAAACATGTCAATTTTCACTGTCTATTTAGAAATGCATATACAGTATGTATTTATCACGTTTATGACCTGTTGTTTGAGGACAATTCTTTACAGAATGCTATATTAAGAAAACTCCACTTCTGACAAACAATTTTATTTCTATTTATCACCCATTCTAGTATTATCCAACAGAAAAATATTTAATTTTCTGCAATATTTAACTGGCATCCGATTTTCAATTATTGAAAATCTTAATAGATTAATCGATTTCAGGGGGAAAATCGAGCGATTATCGATTATAATTGATCATCGGAACATCACTATCGTCAAGTTCATTCTATAGGAGATCAAAGTGTTCTCCAACATTGGATGAATTGATCTCGCAATTTCATTGGATATTGAAAAAGTCATGAACTTTTCTTCAAATAGCAAAATATACTTGAAATAGGTTTATTTTGAGTATAAATCAATGTAAAAAATATTTACTCAAAGCATACATCTTGTAAAAAGTATTTATTTAAAGCATACATCTTGAGATTTGATATTAATGCATATACCTGTTAACCTTTGGTAGCTGCTATGAGGGAGATCTCCCTCATACCAGCCCATCTTAGGGGGTGATTTTAGGTAACAACCTTTTTCAAACAAAAATTTGCATTTATAAATGAAGAAAAGAGAATATTGAATGGAAGAAATCATTTATATAAGCTGTTAGATCAATTTCTAAAATCAAAATTCTACCATGATTTTAAAATTATGCATCATATTTCATAATTTTGTTGAGAAAGCAAAACAAATTTGGGAATATTGTTAAAAAATGACCCTATTTTGTCTATGAGGTAGGTTTAGGGGGAGAAAAAGTAGTAAGGGGAGATTTTGATGATCCATTCAAAGGGGGAGATTATGCTTCTAAGAGGGAGTTTCCCCCATAAAGTGGGAGGGTTAACAGGTATGTTAATGGTTTCCATGCAATGTAAATTTCATATCTAGTGATGTCATAGTATTGATTGTAGAGGCCTGCAACTTGGTAGAAACTAAATTACACGAATTAGAGAAATAAAATTCATCATTTGTAAGTCATTTGATTATCATAATTCTACTGTCTTTAACCCTTTTGACAGTAGAACTATGATAATCAACTACCTAAAAGGATAGATTCTATATGTACATTACTGAATACAATCACTCTTCAAAATAAAATTTGAAATTTATGGACATAAATGCATAGAGAATACTACTTTCTTTTTTTGCCCCCGCGACGATAAGTTGGGGGGGCATATTGTTTTACCCTTGTCCATCCGTCCGTCCGTCTTCCGTCCGTCGTCCGTCCGTCCGAGGGGGGTACATGGTTTGTCTGCGCAACTCCTCCTACAGTTTTTATGCTAGAAAGTTTTTATTTTGCAGATCATTTGTACATATATTGAAGATGTGCATGTGATAAGGATTTTGATTTTGGTGCTATTTTGTCAAAAATATACATGGTTGAACTTAGTCATTTTTGGTGATTTGTCATAGACGGTACATAGTTTGTCCGTGCAACTCCTCCTACAGTTTTGATGCTAGGAAGTTTTTATTTTGTAGATCATTTGTACCTATATTGAAGATGTGCATGTGGTAAAGATTTTCATTTTGGTTAATTTTGTTAAAAATATGCATTGTTGAACTTAGTCATTTTTTAGTGATTTTGTGATAGAGGGTACATAGTTTGTCCGCGCAATTCCTCCTACAGTTTTGATGCTAGGAAGTTTTTATTTTGCAGATCATTTATACCTATATTGAAGATGTGCATGTGATAAAGATTTTCATTTTGGTTAATTTTTGTCAAAAATATACATTGTTGAACTTAGTCATTTTTTAGTGATTTTGTGATAGACGGTACATGTACATAGTTTATCCGTGCAACTCCTCCTACAGTTTTGATGCTAGGAACTTTTTATTTTGCAGATCTTTCGTACCTATATTGAAGATGTGCATGTGGGGAGGATTTTGATTTTGGTGCATTTTTGTCAAAAATATACATTGTTGAACTTTGTAATTTTTGGGGTGATTTTGTAATAGAGGGTACATAGTTTGTTCAGGCAACTCCTCCTACAGTTTTGATGGTAGGAAGTTTTTATTTTGCAGATCATTTGTACCTATATTGAAGATGTGCACGTGGGAAGGATTTTGATTTTGATGCATTTTTATCCCCGCCGCAACGCGATGCGGGGATATGGTAATGCTGGGCGTCCGTCTGCCTTGTAAGTGCTCTAGCAAGCTTATTTCTCATCGGATTTTGATAAAATTTATACAGTAGATTTAGTTCAAGGATGCCTCAAGTGAGTTCGAAGTAAGTCCTGGTCGAATATTTTTGTAGGAGTAATGCCCCTTTTTAACTTTGAAAATTGACAAAATATCCTTGTTAGCGCTCTAGCAAATTCATTTCTCATTGGATTTAGATAATGTTTACACAGTAGCTTTAGTTCAAGAATACGTCAATTTAGTTGAAGGTGAGTCCTGGTCGAATATTTTTGTAGGAGTTATGCCCTTTTTTAACTTTGAAAATTGATAAAATTCCTTGTAAGCGCTCTAGCAAATTTATTTCTCATTGGATTTGGATAATATTTACACAGTAGCTTTAGTTCAAGGATACCTCAAGGGAGTTCGAAGATGAGTCCAGGTCGAAGATTTTTGTAGGAGTTATCCCCCTTTTTAACTTTGAAAATTTGCGAAATTTCCTTGTAAGGGCTCTAGCAAATTTATTTTTCATTGAATTTGGTTAATATTTACTCAGTAGCTTTAGTTTAAGGATGCCTTAACGAGTTCAAAGATGAGCCCTGGTTCAGTATTTTTGTAGGAGTTATGCCCCTTTTTAACTTTGAAAATGACCACAAATATGTGGGGTTTCAAATTTCTGGTGCGGCGGGTATATATGGCTACGCGTAGCCCTTGTTGGAAAAAATACACATTGTTGAACTTGGTCATTTATTGGATGAATTATTAATACAGGGTACACAGATTGTCCAAACAAGTCATTTTTGGTGATTTTTCATAGAGGATACATAGTTTGTCCGCGCAACTCCTACAGTTTTAATGCTAGGAAGTTTTTATTTTGCAGATCATTTGTACCTATATTGAAGATGTGCATGTGGTAAGGATTTTCATTTTGGTTAATTTTTGTCAAAAATATGCATTGTTGAACTTAGTCATTTTTTAGTGATTTTGTGATAGAGGGTACTTAGTTTGTCCGCGCAACTCCTCGTACAGTTTTGATGCTAGGAAGTTTTTATTTTGCAGATCTTTCATACCTATAGACATTTTCAGAATTGAAATAGTGGGTGCCGCCATCTTGTTCCATTCGGAACACTAAATCCGACACAGGTAGACAGATTTGACCCAACTCGGGCTTTTTCGATTACTTCATTATTGAATGGTACCCCACAGGTAGGGCAATTTAATTGTTAATTACCTGTTTATTCAACATGTAAGAAACATGTTAATAGAGTCGTTGAAAAGATAAAAGATAACAGAATGGCAACAAATAAGTTTCAAGGCAGAAATTTAACGTGTAAGTGTAGTAATATGCTTTTGAAAATTTGAAATTTATAGGTACCGTAGGTACCGTATTCACGAGATGCACCCAAAATGAAGATAGAAATACGTGTCAGTTAATGATTTTGCCCAAGAATAAATTAAAAGAATAAAGAAATATATTTTCGGCATTGTTGTTTATTTTATTTTTTTTTTTTTCGACACCGGAGTACACATAAAGAAAGATTGTAATATTAGGCACATAAAAATAGATTGTAATATTAGGCACATATTTGGAATAAATCTCTATTTATATGAGTAAATCACACATATTTGTAATAAACTTTGATAAATATATATATTTGATAAAGCTTTTACGTTATTTTTGTTAAAAATATTTTTGTTTTTATTCTAATTCCAAATACACATTTTCTTCCGGTATTAAATACTTCATTAGCAAAAAAAAACCCTACCAGATTATGAATAAAATTTCTTCTTTTATGTATAAATTAAAAAGTCATTGTGAATCTAAAAAAATAAGAAAAAATAAATAAGGGTTACCTTTTCTGTAAAATCTGTGTATTCTTTTTATCACATTTTCCAAAAACAAACATTCCGATTTTTTTATGGCAATGACTGATGGTTTGCATTCAGTTGATTTACTAAATGCACTTTTATTTATTGGATTTGAGTGGACAAGATTGATTGTTTGAAAATTGTAAAACATAAGTCAGATCAAGGTCTTTTAAGGTGGGACGTTACCAAATCACATGTTAAAATATTTTATTAATATTTTGTAGAAAAGAAGAACTCAATAAGGTGTATTGGAATGTGAAATCCAAAATTGGGGGTACTGTGCATTTTTTCCCGATTTTCTAGCCTTAAAGGTTCACAAAATGGAAGAAAAATAACAAAGACATATAGAAAAATGCAAAAAATTTGATGTCAAATTTTTGTTGGAATCTAAAATTCAATAACCAAAAACTATTTTTCCATGACCAAAAATTAATAACATAATATTCTTGAGCAAAAGCGCAATCTTTTGATACACAGTTTTACAGGGGGTACCATTCACTTAAGAGAAATATCAAAGCTCGAACACAAGCAAGAGAGTAAAAAAGTGCCGTTTTTATGTTGACGTCGCGTCAAGATTTAGGGACGTTGTTGACGGTCACTGTTTACAACGTTTTTCTTGCATCTCGATCAAATAATTTTGCATAGTAGTGCTATTAACACCAGCTTAAAAATGTGCTTTTGTAATATGGAGGAAGATTAGTTTCGGCTAATGGGGTTATCCTCTTGAAATAAAGATTATTTATTTATTTATTTATTTATATGCTTGACACTGTATTGGGTGTAATTTAACTTTCATATTGAATACTTGGGCTTCTTCTCACTGCGTTCAACGCAGTGTAGTGTAGGTGTACACGACACTTTAACAAATCATTAATTTGTTCACAGTGTCAAACAAGTTTTCATAACATTGAAGCGATATTTAATGTAGGATATGTGCGAGTTCAGTGTATGTTACTTAAAACTCAGCTTTCTTCGTTTTTACATTCATTTTAATTTTCAGACAATATATTGCTGATAATTTCGAAGTAAAATAAACACCGTTAAGCCACAAATTTTCAATGAAATAGTAAAAAATATATATATCATTTGAAGGTATTCCAATCTTTTACTTATAATTTTATTATATACTCTTTTTTTCGTTTTGGAAACCTTCCAAAATGCATATATTTTTTTTATTCAAATAAAAATATTTGGTAAAATAACGAAAAGTACCACTACATTGTTTTTGTATTTAACTTTCGGGGGGAGGGGTATAGATTTTCGGCTTTGAATTTTTATTATACTAATCAAGAACCCATAAAGGCCATCATAATACAACAAAATACAGTATGATTGATAAGACATATCATGCAACAAACAAAAATAGACCACTACTGGTCAGCTGTGGCAATGAAGGGCAGGACCAGAGCCTGACACATTATGCTTGAGTCATATCAATAACCTATTCTTCAAAGATGACATATAAAACAATGAGCAAAATATTACAAAGAAAATCATTCATTTGGTATTTTACGAAAGGATATGGAGTAAATGAACATGAGACCATAACGCATATGTTAACTCCAACTGCAATAATTTTAATGAGCTGTATGGCCATTTTGGAAATTTATATGGTCTCCATTTGTTTCTTATTTCAAAACATTCTGTAGAATCAGAGTTGGTAAATGTTTATTTGTGAAGAGCAAAAAAAAAAAAAATGATTCCCTTGTAAGATTTAAAAATTTGTGCAAAAAAAATCTATATATGAAATACTGGTAGTAAAATTCGCTGTTTGTTATACAATGGACAGCTAACAATAAAATGCCTTTCATCTTCAACTTCATTTAAAGTATTTGATAAACAATAGCGACATAATCTTTGTGATAGCTGATAATTACTTTCCGAGTTTTAGAATTGTAAACATAAAACGGATGAAGGAGAGGGTTTCGTGTGCACAATTCAGTCCGTATTCAAAATCTGAAGATCCCTTAATCCTGGACGCATTGTTTAAAAATTTTGATATCTAAATGAATCTGACTAAAAATTGCATATACTGAACATTAAAAAATTCTGACATGTAAATGATCTTTTGCCCATTAAGATTTAGGTATTATCAAGTACAATGAAAATTTCATTTGTCCTATCGAAAATAATAATGAGAAAATAAATGAAATAAAAGTCAAAACGGTAAAATTTACTGTGAGATTGAGTAGACCATTCTTTTGCATAGTTACATGCGGCAGATCCCGGAGTTTCAAAATATAATGAATGTCACATGTTACTTGTCTCCTTCCTTCAAATGGACTAAAATCAAGGAGCAGGACATTTGGTCGTGCACAGCCATCCAGAGCATTGGATTCCCCGGCATGAATAAATTCACTTTTGTTATGCATTTTCCGTCTGTGTTACTTGGAATTGTTTGTTTCCTACCAAAACATCATCAAACCTTCTAGTTTCGAGCATATTTCATGGTATATATGTATTGTATGAAAACACATAATTTTTTTTATAATGCAAATGTGAGTGTCTTTCAATTACTTTTTGCTTCAACCCTTTTGCACCCGTCCCCACACCTTTTATTATGTGTATTGAGTAGTAAAGAATTTGTAGAGAGATATACATGTAAAAAT
>MJUU01007124.1:16732-33586 GCA_002080025.1 Modiolus philippinarum
CATATGTTAACTCCAACTGCAATAATTTTAATGAGCTGTATGGCCATTTTGGAAATTTATATGGTCTCCATTTGTTTCTTATTTCAAAACATTCTGTAGAATCAGAGTTGGTAAATGTTTATTTGTGAAGAGCAAAAAAAAAAAAAATGATTCCCTTGTAAGATTTAAAAATTTGTGCAAAAAAAATCTATATATGAAATACTGGTAGTAAAATTCGCTGTTTGTTATACAATGGACAGCTAACAATAAAATGCCTTTCATCTTCAACTTCATTTAAAGTATTTGATAAACAATAGCGACATAATCTTTGTGATAGCTGATAATTACTTTCCGAGTTTTAGAATTGTAAACATAAAACGGATGAAGGAGAGGGTTTCGTGTGCACAATTCAGTCCGTATTCAAAATCTGAAGATCCCTTAATCCTGGACGCATTGTTTAAAAATTTTGATATCTAAATGAATCTGACTAAAAATTGCATATACTGAACATTAAAAAATTCTGACATGTAAATGATCTTTTGCCCATTAAGATTTAGGTATTATCAAGTACAATGAAAATTTCATTTGTCCTATCGAAAATAATAATGAGAAAATAAATGAAATAAAAGTCAAAACGGTAAAATTTACTGTGAGATTGAGTAGACCATTCTTTTGCATAGTTACATGCGGCAGATCCCGGAGTTTCAAAATATAATGAATGTCACATGTTACTTGTCTCCTTCCTTCAAATGGACTAAAATCAAGGAGCAGGACATTTGGTCGTGCACAGCCATCCAGAGCATTGGATTCCCCGGCATGAATAAATTCACTTTTGTTATGCATTTTCCGTCTGTGTTACTTGGAATTGTTTGTTTCCTACCAAAACATCATCAAACCTTCTAGTTTCGAGCATATTTCATGGTATATATGTATTGTATGAAAACACATAATTTTTTTTATAATGCAAATGTGAGTGTCTTTCAATTACTTTTTGCTTCAACCCTTTTGCACCCGTCCCCACACCTTTTATTATGTGTATTGAGTAGTAAAGAATTTGTAGAGAGATATACATGTAAAAATGATATGATTTCATGTTTAGTTTGCTGACTACTTTGATCGTTTTCCTATCTATGAAAATGTATCATAGAAGGATAACAATCTGTAATTCTGATGGATTATCAAAGGAAAAAAAATTCTAAAGACCGGCAAATTAAAATCTGAGAGCAATTTTGCCGAAATACCTCAACTTTCACTTGAATCATGGATAGAAATTAAAAATCAAAATTGTATTTATGTTGAGTATTACAAAAAGACATTACATTGAGTTTACAGATGGTATAGGCGATTAAACCTGGTTTAAAGTGAAAAAAATTACATGTCAAACTAGTGTCGAATACACAAAACTAAATGTAAACAAGTTTACAGTACTCCGTGTTTGTTGTGAGCACGGTCTATTTACAATACCTTGTAAAGGAATAATTTAAGGGGAAATTCTTGACATCTAGAGAATACGTATATATGAAGGACCAATAACTCTTGACGGGACGTCATTTGGTAACGTCCCACCTTAATTTAAAGATATTTTAAAGATTAAATTTTATTTTGTGTTTTTACTGTTCTGTGGATGATTTCTTTACAAATTTCATTATTTGGTTACATTTCCTGAATGTAGAAAAGTTTTATGTGTATTGCTTAAGTGTTATTTGAAATAGTGGGTCCTCCGTCAGCTTTGCTTTAGGTATATTGCATAATGTGTATTTCTCATAGTTTAATAAACTTAATCGTTTATTTTTTTTTATAAAAAAAAAGAGCTCCCCGTTGGCTTCAAATATGGTCATGATGTTTTCTGTTCTGTAAGTTGTGTGTATTGCATTAAGTTTTATATTTGCGTTGATTGAATATCTTGATATCTGAAAACAAAACTCCCCGTAAGCTTCAAATTTTTAGCTCGCCGGGACGAATGTCCGGAGAGCTATTGTCATCACCCCGGCGTCGGCGGCGTCGGCGTTGTCAGCAAAACTTTAACCTGGCCTGTGGAATGGAGACCTGAAGAACTAGGATGTTGATATTTGGTAGATGACATCCTTGTGATGAGAGCTTTCTTTTAGTACCATACTTGTAGACATTTTGACCTTGACCTTGTCCTTAGGGCAATTTTTAAAAAACTTTAACCTTGCTTCTAGAAGGTAGGCTTTTAGTGGTATGGTGTTCATATTGGGTATGTAACTTCCTTATGATGAGACCTTTCTGATCGTACCATATTTGTAGACATTTTGACCTTGACCTTGCCCTTAGGGCAATTTTTAAAAAAAACTTTAACCTTGCCTCTAGAAGGTAGGCTTTTAGTGGTAGGCTGTTCATATTTGGTATTTAACTTCCTTATGATGAGAGCTATCTTGTGGTACCATATTTGTAGACATTTTGACCTTGACCTTGCCCTAAGGGCAAATTTTTGAAAAACTTTAACCTTGCTTCTAGAAGGTAGGCTTTTAGTGTTAGGGTGTTCATATTTGGTATGTTACTTCCTTATGATGAGACCTTTCTAGTTGTACCATATTTGTAGACATTTTGACCTTGACCTTGCCCTTAGGGCAATTTAAAAAAAAAAAACTTTAACCTTGCCTTTAGAAGGTAGGCTTTTAGTGGAGGGTGTTCATATTTGGTATACAACTTCCTGATGACAAGGGCTTTCTTCTGGTACCATACTTGTAGACATTTTGACCTTGACCTTACCCTGAGGGCAATTTGTAAAAAAAATTAAACCTTTCCTCTAGAAGGTCAGCCTTTAGTGGTAGGGTGTTTATATTTTGTATGTAACTTATTTATTGTGAGAGCTTTTCTAGTGATACCAAATTTGTAGACATTTTGACCTTGACCTTGCCCTGAGGGCAATTTTTTAAAAACTTTGCTTCTAGAATTAAGTTGTTTAATGATGGGGTGTTTATATTTGATATGTAACTTTCCTGTGAAGAAAGCTTTTTATTACTTTGGAATTTATTGTGCATTGAGGTTACTGGAATCCCCGGAATCCCAGGCGAGCTATGTTGTCTTCTGACAACTCTTGTTTACAATTACGTTGTATCTGAGTTGCCGGTTATATTTTTCAAGTAAAACACGTGCAATACACATCTTCCAAAAAGGTGTATTCTGACGTTGTTTGATAATGATATTCCACTTTGCCACATTACATCCGCGAAATTCGCCTATTTTCCATTTTCTATTAAAGTTCTTTTGAGATTATGTCTTTGAAGTAAATATTTTAAGACAGGTAAACCTAGCTATACAAAGTACAAATGTTTTTTGTGTATCTTGCTCTTCATTTATTTCTTTTTTGTCGAAAATCTATTTTTTTTGATAAACTGTTTGCTTATTTTAAAACGGTTTTGTTTTAAAACTTGTTGATTTTTTTTCACATTCAGCTAGATTTAAGAGTAGCTTGTATACTTCAAAGGGTATACAGGTACCTGTGTTAATTGGGACAACATAGAGTATATTCACAGGAAAGGTTGACAACTTGTTTATTGGGGTGTTATCATTTCAGGTTTTATGATTACTCTGTGAAATATTTTAGTACGTGTATTTTAGTGTGCTGTAAGATTTACTTTAAGCATATATCTCTGGATAATCCTATAAATTTTATAATTAATAATAAATTTTAAAAAATATCAATGCTCAATTAAAACTTTTTTTCAAATGTAGATGAAACAAACTCATGTCTTGAAATGATAAAAGCTAGAAAGTGTTTTTTTTTCAATAATTTATCAGTATAGGTAATGTACTGTGTGTGGTACCCGTCTACCTCTTAATGGCGGACCTATCAAATTTACCAATTTCTGAAAACGTCTATATTGAAGATGTGCATGTGGTAAGGATTTTGATTTTGTTGCATTTTTGTCAAAAATATACATTGTTGAACTTAGTCATTTTTTAGTGATTTTGTGATAGAGGGTACATAGTTTGTACGCGCAACTCCTCCTACAGTTTTGATGCTAGGAAGTTTTTATTATGCAGATCTTTCGTACCTATATTGAAGATGTGCATGTGGTAAGGATTTTGATTTTTTGTGCATTTTTGTCAAAAATATACATTGTTGAACTTAGTCATTTTTGGGGTGATTTTGTAATAGAGGGTACATAGTTTGTTCACACAACTCCTCCTACAGTTTTGATGGTAGGAAGTTTTTATTTTGCAGATCATTGGTACCTATATTGAAGATGTGCATGTGGGAAGGATTTTGATTTTGATGCATTATTGGAAAAAATACACATTGTTGATCTTGGTCATTTATTGGATGAATTATTAATACAGGGTACACAGATTGTCCGAACAACTCCTCCTAGAGTTTTGAGGCTAGGAAGCTTTAATTTTGCAGTTCGTTTGTACCTATATTGAAGATGTGCATGTGGTATGTATTTTGATTTCGGTTCATTTTTTTTTTCCCAAAAATATACATTGCTCAACTTTTAATTTTTTGTTATTTAGTAATAGAGGGTACATAGTTAATCTGTGCAACCTAGAATAACATGTGTTTAGCGGGGCATCATATGTGTCTTACAGACACAAATATTACTAAAAAATCCCAATTTGATTCAACCTTGCGCTGGGGCATGTCATCCTCTAGTTTCTTTATTTTAAACTGATAGGGAAAATCCTTAGTTGGTTACAAATTAATCTATCGTACGTCTATATAAAAAGTGAAAGAAATATAAATTTTTTGTTTGTAGGTTTTGAGTTCAAAGACAAATCCATATGTATGGGATTCCACTGCCAAGTTTATAAACAGTCCAATTCTGTCCATGGATATCTACAGGGATGAAGGAGATGTTGTAGCAGTCAAAGACTTAAATGAACAAATCATGATTGACATTGACGTGAATTCATCAGCACTCAATACAGAAACTTTCACTCTGTCTGTCGATAACTCAGATAATTTACATTTCCATACATTTGTAGTTAGATCAAATGACAGTGTACTTAGTATTTTGATAGATCCCGGAACACTAGACAGAAAACTAGAAGTATTTATAAAGTATGGGGACTTTCCATCAGTTACTGACCATGATTGGAATACTACAATACCACATGAAGTTACTGAAACAGTAGATAGTATTGCGCTATATGAAGAATTTGCCAACAGAGTTTATTTTTCTCAAGATTATGTCAGGAGTAATGGTGCTGGACTTTACTATATTGGACTAAGAGCTCAAGGTATATATGAATCTCAAGTAAATTTTACTAAAATTGATGGAATGGAAAATGTTTGCACTCAAAATAGTATTTGAGCTATATCATGGTTTTCAATTTAGTGGCAAAGGTAGCTCAACTGCCCCTAAAGCATTGCAGACCTTATGTATGATTGACAGCTACATGGTTATTTTTTTAAGTGGAATGTCAACCTGCAATGTAAAGGCAACGGTGATTTTAACAACCAAACTCACTAACTCATTCACATAGGCCCAAAATCTTTTGTCAGATTTCCTGGATCTTTAACAGATGATTATTGAAAAGTATGGATGAATTTACTAATATTTCTAAAAATATAGGTGCCTTGAGAAAAGGAACTTCTACACCTAATGCTGTAGGAATGTATTGTGCTGTTATTTTTATACCCCCGCTCCGAAAGAGGGGGTATACTGTTTTATCTCTGTCTGTCCATCCGTCCGTCCGTCATTCCGTCCGCCCCTAAGTCACACATACTTTCGTTGCATTTTTCTCAGCAACTACCCATGACAGCCACTTGATATTTGGTATGATGCATCAGTATGGGGTCCTATACTGCGCCTTTCCTTTTCAGCCATATCGAATCCCCACTTCCTGTTTACCGACTTTGTGACTTTTCTACTTTCATTTTCCGCCGTGCGCGGTCCCAGCTTATGAATAGGCCCACAGCATCCTCTGAGCTTGGAGTATGAGTCTTCCTAACAGAGGACCCCGAGGGAACCCCAGGATATAGAAATAGGACCTAGTATCTCCGGCTTGCGGGGTGTGACCCCTCCTAAATGGAGGCTGACCCGAGGGTCCCGGGATATAGAAATAGGACCTATTCCGTGGTTGTGCGGGATTAATAAATACACAACCCATCTTTCAGATGGGATGTAAACTCAGGTCCATGTGTTGGAAGAAATGCCACACTTCCTGCACAATAAAGAACCCTTGTAGCAAGCTCTTTTTTGGGGTGGTTCGTAGGTGATCGGCTACAAGGCTAAATTCCCCGCCCTTGACGATTTCACCCTACATTTCCAGTGGCAGTCAGAATTTCCCGTCCCATGGCCCTTTCCATACCCCAAAGTGATTATTTATTAACAAACTTGTTCTCGTCTTGATATAGCTGAAATTTTGCTGAGTAGACGTTAAACAATATTCAATCAATCAATCAATCTACTTTCATTTTCAAAATTTTGAATTTTCGTCACATTTTCTCAGCAACTACACTTGACAGCCACTTGATATTTGGTATGGTGCATCAGTAGGAGGTCCTATACTGTGCCTCCCCTTTTCGGCAATATCTTATCACCACTTCCTGTTTTCCTGACTTTGTGACATTTTTACTTTCATTTTCAAAATTTTGACTTTTTCGTTGCATTTTTCTCAGCAACTACACATGACAGCCACTTCATATTTGTTATGGTGCATCAGTATGGGGTCTTTTACTGCTCCTCCCCTTTAAGGCAATATTGAATCACCATTTCCTGTCTACTGACTTTGTGCCTTTTAACTGTCATTTTCCAAATTTTGATATTTTTTTCATCACATTTTTCTCAGCAACTGCACATGACAGCTACTTGATATTTGGCATGGAGCTTCTGTTTAATGTTCTATACTGCATCTCCCTTTTTCAGCCATATTGCTATACTACTTTCTGTTTACCCACTTCATGATTTTTAACTTTCACTTTCCAAGTTGGACTTTTTCGTCACACTTTTCTTGGCAACTACACATCCCAGCCTTTTGATATTTCGCATCCAGCTTCAGTATTGTTTGGATTATTGTGTCTCCTCTTTTTGGTTATAATGCAGGGCTACTTCCTATTTACCAACTTTGTGGGTTTTTTTACCCAAATGTTCAAAATGTGACTTTTTTGTCATACTTTTCTCACCAATCGCATATCACAGTCCCTTGATATTTAGCATGGAGCTTCAGCATGGGGTACTATACTGCGTCTCCCCTTTTCAGCCATTTTGAAATACTACTTTACTGACTAACTGCATTTCTATCTTTATGTCCCGCATCCTTCTCACATTATTTGCATCTTATTTTTCTCTGCAAATGTGTAAATGCTTGTATTGTGTCCACACACACTTACTTTTGTATTACCATATAGAAGGGTAGGGTCATCAAACTTTGTATACAGATCTGGGGCTATCTCACAGCCTCCAAAGAAAATTAGGTCTCTTTGACCTATATTTTCCACTTGAATGACTTTCATTCAAGTTTATGTCTGAGTTCAGATCTCAGTCACTATACATGTTAGGATCATGTAACCTTGCATATGCATGCATCTCTGATGGTAGGTAAGCATCCAGGCAAAACTAGGTCATTTTGATCTATATTTTCTGCTTGAATGACTATCATTCAAGTTTAGGTCCGCATTCCGATCTCAGTCACTATACATGTTAGGATCATGTAACCTTGCATATCCATGCATCTCTGACAGAAGGTCAGCATCCAGGCAAATAAGTTCACTTTGACCTACATTTTCTGCTTGATTGACTTACATCCAAATTTACTGAAGAATTCAGATCTCAGTCACTGTACATGTTAGGATCATGTAAACTTGCATATGCATGCATCTCTGACAATGTGCCATAATGAGGCAAACTTTGTAATCGTTGATTACCTATGTTTCATATATATACTTTATAAAATATAAGAATAGAACAATTCTTACATTGTTTTCTGTATCATGAAGTGACCTTGATGCGTTCAAGGAATTGACACAAATCTGGTACTGCACAGGAGATTTCATATTACTCCTAGCACTAGCATCTAGATTTACTGCAAGATCCATGCAACATCCAGGTTTTATATATTGTTCTATTTGATACAGGACTGTATTATAATTACACAATAAAGGCTTAGTATTACATCATACTATGTATGTCTTCATGCAAAACTGATAATAGACAGTTGCATTGTATGGCTCATCATGGTAAATATTAGGAAACTTGGCAAAGTATGAATCATTCATATACTTTGGGTAGAGAAAATATTCAGAGACATGAAAAAAGTGTTCGGTCACCAAGTTTTTTCACTATATATTTCATATAAAACTATATTTTTTCAAAAATTATTGTGAAACCATTTCTAATCTGATTTTTATTTAGTTTCCATTGTTAAGTATATAATTTTATAAGTTGTAGTTAAAATTAAAGCTTCATTCATTTAAACAGAGAGTAAAATTTTTGTTGCGGAAAATCCTATTATGTGCAAGTAAAAATATAATGTCATATTTTTCTTTGTGTCTAAATCATCCATTCTCTAAAATGACAAATAAAATCTTATCCAAATAATCAATGAAAATTGATTAATTTCCCTTTTTATGGTGAAGATTTTAAAGAAATTGGATAAGATATGGCTTCGTTATAATTTTTTGAAAAAATGTGGTTTTACATAGAATATATAGTGAAAAAAGAGAGTGACCAAATATGTATGTTACAAAGGAAGATAAATATATTCAGTAACGCCTACTTTTTTGTTTCACAGTAAATGTATCAGAAATAGATGAATATGAAGACTATTATGATTATTTACTGGAACCAGAGGATCCAGTCAAAGTTAACTACACACTGAGATTTGTTACATCAGGATGTTACTTCTGGAGTGAAATAAAAGATAAATGGATTTCTGATGGCTGTTCTGTGAGTTACTGTTTGATGTAATGATTTGAAGATTAATGGCTTCTTACTTGAGAGAAGATCTAAGATATTGATATCTTTCATGAATATAAGAGTTTCTCAAGTGAAGCACAGTACAACAAGAGAACAATACAAAAAATTTCTTACATGTGTCAGAGATATACAGTTGAACTTCCATGGCTCGAACGCAAAAGGCTAATGGCAAAGGGACTGATGAAAACAGTTCAAGCAAGAGGGATGTTTGACCTATTGAGGTCAAACTATGTTTATATTTGAACAAAGGGACCAGAAAATGGGTTTGAGACATTCCCTGGTGTTCGCATTATTGCAGTTCTAGCCATCAAAGTTCTACTGTACTTATCTTTGATTTTGATCGAGTGTAAGTAATTATTTCTTCCCTAAAATTATGACTCTCAATGTCTTGATCCCTTTTAACATACCTCTATTATGACATCACACCATTTGTGATGTTTTGTTATGGAAACTGTTGTTGATTCATGAAAAATTAATGGTCCTAAGTGGTCTTTTACAGAGATAAGTCAAATTTACATGAGCTGGTCTTAATTGGGTCTTCTTTCTTCGTAAGTGGCCATTTATGGAAGACAGATGATTCTCATATATTTAAATATATGATACCTTTTGTCTAACAGAAAATGTTATTGTGCATGTTATGTTTCATTTTCACTAAATTTTCAATTACAAATTTTGAAACTAATGCTATAAAAATATTAATTTTATCCAACCAAAGTAAAAGTTTCAAACAACATTGCACGAGCTTTTGAGATCAAAGTTACTCCCCTTACTGAATTATTGATGATAACTTACAGCTGTACTGTTAAATAGATGACTCATTTCCACAGATGTAAAACATTGTAGACTCACAAGGATCAATATACCATGGTCTTCTGGTACAACAAAATTTGCAATAAATCCTGTTACAGTTTTTAGAATACAAGATAAGTACTTGTATTTTTTTGGGTTGTTAAGCTCTATACTGTTGTTCAGGGTACAGACAAACATGGCCAGACAGACATGCCTAACAGACATCTTATATGCATAAATGTAGTTCATGTCTGGATGTAGTTTGTAAGAAACTAATTATCAAATTCAAGTTATTTCATTTTTGAAAAATGCCACGCTTCCTGCACGTTAAAGAACCCTTGTAGCAAGCTCTTTTTGAGTGGTCCGTAGGTGATCGGCTACAAGGCTAAATTCCCCGCCCTTTTCGATTTCACCCTTATTTTCCAGTGGGAGTCAGAATTTCCCGTCCTATGGCCCTTTCCATACCCCAAAGGTATTATTTATTAACAAACTTGTTCTCGTCTTGATATAGCTGAAATATTGCTGAGTAGACGTTAAACAATATTCAATCAATCAATCAATCATTTTTGAAAATGCTCTAACTGAAAGTGTGTGTAATTCAAGCAAAATACAGCGTGAAAATTTAGCTTTTTTTGACATTCGTAAATTACAATTCGGTTCATTCATAAAAAATTCCTGTGATGCAATATAATTTTTAGCTCACCTGGCCAAAGGCTATGTGAGCTTTTGCCATCACTCGGCGTCCCTCGTCCGTCCGTCCGTCTGTTGTCCGTCCGTCTGTTAACTTTTGTTCAAAAATCTTCTCCTCTGAAACTACTGTGTCAATGCTAACCAAACTTGACCTGAATCATTACCAGGGTATGCACTTTCAAGTTTGTGATTTTTATCTCCGTAGACCAAACAACAAGGCTGCTGTTACTAAAAATAGAACATGGGGGTAAATTGCTGTTTTTTGCAAATAACTCAAAAACCATTACAGATATCAAAATTCTGACAGGAGTAAAAATGATCAGCATGATGAGATCTACCCACTGTGCAATTTTGACGAAAATCTGAAAACCCATCTCGGAGTTATGGCCCTTTTTTCGTAAAATTTTCAAAATTATGCATTTTTTATTTTTTATTTCAAAAAATGTAACAGATAGAGGTCAAGTGTAAATTGCAAAAATGTTCAGCATATCAAGATCTATCCAACCTGAAATTTTGAAGAAAATCCATAAACCCTTGTAGGAGTTATTGCCCTTTTTTCACCAAATTTTAAAAATATTTGTATTTTTCGATTTTATTTCCAAAACTATAGAAGATGAAGATTAAGTGTAAAATTATGAAATGTCTGCCATGCTGAGGCGACTTAAAAACTTGTACTGACCGCCATTTTCAAGATGGCTGCCAAAAAAGGGGGGAAAATTCAACATTGTTGGATTTCAATGAAATTTGGTTTCCAAATAGATATTGATGTTGCGACTTCAGAACCTGTGTTGAAAATTGTTCGTTGACCGCCATTTTCAAAATGGCCGCCAAAAAAGGCGGGAATATTCAACATTGTCTGATTTCAATGAAATTTGGTTACTGATGTCAAAAATTGTTCGTTGACCACCATTTTCAAAATGGCCGCCATAAAAGGCGGGAAAATTCAACATTGTCCGATTTCAATGAAATTTGTTGCCAAATAGGTATTGATGTCACATCTTCAAAACAGATGTTAACAATTGTTCGTTGACCGCAATTTTCAAATTGGTCGCCAAAAAAGGCGGGAAAATTCAACATTGTCTGATTTCAATGAAATTTGGTTTCTAAATAGGTATTGATGTTGCAACTTCAAAACTAATGAAAAAATTGTTTGTTGACCACCATTTTCAAAATGGCCACCAAAAAAGGCGGGAAAATTCAACATTGTCTGATTTCAATGAAATTTGGTTTCCAAAAAGATATTGATGTTGCAACTTCAAAACTGATGTCAAAAATTGTTCGTTGACCACCATTTTTAAAATGGCCGCCATAAAAGGCGGGAAAATTCAACATTGTCCGATTTCAATGAAATTTTGTTGCCAAATAGGTATTGATGTCACAACTTCAAAACAGATGTTAACAATTGTTTGTTGACCGCAATTTTCAAATTGGTCGCCAAAAAAGGCTGGAAAATTCAACATTGTCCGATTTCAATGACATTTGGTTTCTAAATAGGTATTGATGTTGCAACTTCAAAACTGATGTAAAAAATTGTTCGTTGACCACCATTTTCAAAATGACCACCAAAAAAGGCGGGAAAATTCAACATTGTCTGATTTCAATGAAATTTGGTTTCCAAATAGGTATTGATGTCGCAACTTCAAAACTTATATTGAAAATTATTTGCTGATGGCCATTTTCAAAATGGTTGCCAGAATAGGCGGAAAATTGTTTGTTGCCCGTCATTTACATAATGATGTCTCTGTTTCAAAACTGGTGTCGAAAGTGGTCCTTAGCAAAGGCGTTTTTTGTCAATAAAGCCCAACAAAGAAAAATAGTACAACATGATCAGACTTTAAATACTGTTCAAGATATTGGTGGTGTTTGAGTTACTAAAATTTGAGAGACTGATTATCAACTGTATAACTTACAATGTTACCACGATTGTGGCAACTTAAAGCCAGGTGAGCGATACAGGCTCCTGGGAGCCTCTAGTTACAGGTTTTTATAAATGGAAACATAGTAACTCCTACTATCTCTTTTGTTACTTGTAAGGCATGTTAAAGCTGTATTCATCTCTCAGTAAATGACTTTTGAACATTTTATTGTTTATATTTACATCTTATTTATTTTAAAAGCTTTAAATCATCCCCACTCATTGTATTCATTTCTCCGTCTCTCAATGTTTACATTTTTTCACCACAGGTGTGCGCTCTTCGGCCAACTTAGGTCTCAATAATTACCAACAAGAACCCTTCATTACATTGTACTTTTGCAAAAGGTGTCATGAAATGAATTTGAAAATAATTTCTCTATGCAATAAATTATATGACCTTTTAAATCCTTTGAATGTAGAATGTAATTGTAATGCAACTATAATAAATGAAGTGTTACCGTCTTAAACTTTATATTGGATGGCCTACTAAATATTGATCGGCATTTCCAATCAGGCGTAATGGCGAACTTTTCTGATTTGCGATGGGGGAAAACTGCTTGCTTGCTGACTTTTCATCACTTGCATTGTTTTCTTCTTTTATTGCAATTCATTTTGAACCGATTATTCAGCTTGTGACTAAACAGGAAGGAAATTCTGGCAGGGTTCTGGCAGTGGACAGATTTCAAGTCAAAACTGTCCTTTTGGGATTCAAAGTCAGAGGTGTGTTTGATATTGCCTGTCTCAGATAGATGCATTGATAGAAATAAATGCTTGTGACTGATTCTTACAGAAACTGACTGCTGTCAAAAAGGCAAGACATGCTATGTCTGCATCACTCGTCATGTATATAGACGTGCAGTTTAACAATGTGTGCCAGGTTGCTCATTTTTTCAAATTTCCCTATTCATTTTATGTATAAAAGTGAAAGTCTTGCAAGGGACAAGTGAAGATAAATGACTCAATGATTCTGCAGATCTAGTCATATGTAAAAATTTCAGTGGCATGTTAGGGGACAACCATCTGATTTTCAGGGGGAGGGAATTGGACTATTTTATCTGGAAAGATTATCTATTTTCATGTCAATCTCAAACAATATATTTATTTTCACCAAATGTCACATCAAATTATTTATTTACATTTGCAACAAAAAATTATTCTTATTTTCACTTGCACCAAGATTAAATTATTTACATGCATTTACAAAATCACTTATTGCCTTGATTTGCATTGTCATTTTTTCAAAATTTATTTTCTCAGGAATTCAGGATTTGAATTTTTTTCTCTTGATTCCAGATCAGATCCCCTCCTACTCAACCTTACATCTTTTCTGACATATAGAAGTGTTATCATTTCAAAGGTAAAATGCTTAACAGCTCTCCAGCGTTCACTGTATTGGATCCAGACTTTCTGCTAAGGGGGCCCGACCCATAATAAAAGGGAGGGGGCTCGGAACCCAATTTTCCGAAAAACCCGTAGGAATTTTAAATATTTTCTAAGCTAAGGGGGGCTCAGGCCACCCCCTAAATCCGCTACTGGTTCAGTACTTTGATTACGTTTTATTACTATTTTCAGGTCAGTTCATTATCAAATACAAATTTTACCCGATGTTTCTGTAACCATCTGACATCGTTTGGTGTGGATTTCTTTGTTCCACCAAATGAAATTGATTTCCAGACCGTGTTCAGTAACCTGGACCAAAAGTTGAAGGATAATTGGGCTGTACTGGTAACTCTGTGTGGATTTATCTTACTATACATAATTGGACTAATATGGACCAGACACCAAGATAAAAAGGATATTATAAGGGTATAAAATTAGATTTTGAAAAGGAAATATATTTCTGATTATCTCTGGAGAATAAAATGTAGGAGTTTTAAAATAGAAGTAAAGTTGGGTCGACATGGGGCTTTTTGTGTTGTTTATATTGAGGCCTTCAACAATGGTCTAATTACTTTTGTACAGACAATAAAAGCACATTTACCTTACAAACACAAAATATAATGATGAGGGTAAGAAAATGCATTACACAGTGGTGAAAACAGTATCATTAGGGCCCCGCCACATAGTGGGGGACGCCCTATAGTAATCACTCTGTCCGTCCGTCCATAACAAAGTCGTGTCCGGGCTATAACTTTTTTGTCTTTTGAGATGGGCTTTTGATATTTTGCATGTAGATAGATCACTTCAAGACGATGTGTCATGAACAATGATTGGTTACCTTTGACCTTGACCTTTGTCGTCAAGGTCAGATTTTTTCTTTTATAATGACAAGTCATGTCCGGGCTATAACTCTTATGCCTTTTGAGGTAGGCTTTTGATATTTTGCATGTAGATAGATCAGTTCAAGACGATATGTCATGAACAATGATTGGTGACCTTTGACCTTTACGTTTGTCCGACTTTGTCGTCAAGGGCAGATTTTTGCTTTTCTAATGACAAGTCGTGTCTGGGCTATAACTTTTTTGTCTTTTGAGATAAGCTTTTGATATTTTGCATGTAGATAGATTATTTCAAGACAATGTGTCATGAACAATGATTGGTGACCTTTTACCTTGAACTTTGTCGTCAAGGTCAGATTTTTTGCTTTTATAATGACAAGTCGTGTCCGGGCTATAACTGTTATGTCTTTTGAGATAGGCTTATGATATTTTGCATGTAGATAGATCACTTCAAGACGATGTGTCATGAACAATGATTGGTGACCTTTGACCTTGACCTTGTCTTCAAGGTCAGATTATTGCTTACTTTCTGTTGATATCTTGATAATATGATGGTGTCCATACTTATGTAGTGTCCACACTGGTACTGTGTCCACACCTGTATTGTGTCCACACACACTTAAATTTGCACTTATATTACAGCGGGCCCACAGAGCTGGCTGCCATCTCTCCGATGTCTAGTTAATTTTGTCATTTGACTGAAGGTATTAATTTTCTAAGAACAATATAAAGAATGAATATTATTGAGAACCTTCTTTTCTTCTATATGTATGTAATACATAAAATTAACCATAGGACTGCAAGATGCAAATATATTTTATGATGCAATATTTATACTTGCAATTTTACAGTGGGGAGTTTCACCTCTGATAGACAATGTGATACAAGAAAATTACTGCTACCAGTTAACAGTATGTACTGGTATGAGACGAGGTGCAGGTACCAGATCCAAAGTCAGTTTTATACTTGCTGGTGATTATAAAGATACTGGTGTTAGGCAACTAGAAGATGAAAAGCAAATTAAGGTGACTTTATGTACATTGCATCAAAATTTCTGCTGTCTAAAAGCACAAAAGTTCAAATTTCAATTACATGTATCTGTTTAGTTTCATTCCTATTATTAAGTCAGACAGCTTCTTGAACAAGAGGAGTGGAAGAAGTTATGTAAGTGTAAGACTTTTGAGAATACACATACATGTGTGTATATTAATATAAAACACTATCCGACTTGCTATATAGCCAAGAGTAATAGACAGTCTTTCAAGTTGATTAGGCATCACACCATATTGGAGAAAGTTTCAAATTCTATTTACCTTGTCTTGATATAGTCTCTTGGGCAACAATAGCTTTGCTTAATTGTTGTAAAGCGGTAACATCAATCTTTGAAACTGGATTGTTTTTTATAGACATTGACAAGAGGAAGTGTTAACAACTACATTATGAGTGTACCAGAATGGTTAGGACCTTTGACTTACATAAGAGTATGGCATGATAACTCCGGGAAAGGCAAGAATCAGGGCTGGTATCTCAGTAAAATTATAGTTACAGATCTACAAACAGGAGAAACGTAAGAATTTTAATAGTATTACTTAGTTTATTTGTCATAGTCAAATGTCAAGGGGTCCCAATGTTGTAACTGAAAATATTTTACATTACCAAGTTAGTATACTTTACTAGAATAAGTATGCAATTATTGTTCATTACTGAAATACTTGTACAAGTGATTTGGTGCAAATTTCCTTTAACTTTGATCTTTTGTTTTTAGGCTATTAAATTTTGGACAGCCAACAAACAATTTTTCTAGGACAGTTCAAAATTAAAACCTTGCATAATTACCAAATCTGTTGAGGAGCACAACTAACTTAACAAGGTGCATAGCCTTCAAAGGTTGTTCCTTTGAGAAATTAAATATCAAAAGACTAATAATTCTGATTTGGATTGTAGTCTTCACATCATTATCCTTGAAATGAGCCATGGGAATACAGATTTTGAAAGCTGATGTTATTTAGATCAAACATTACAAATTTTTACCAAATTTTAGTAGATATTACGTGTACAAGTGATTTATTAAAAAAAGAAGGAAAGGGAGATGATTTCATACCATGAAATTTTACTTCAACAAGTCAGAATTATTTTCTTAGGTCATTGAAAAAAAATGTGTTTCTCAAGTCCTGCCCGCGTCTGCCTAGAAGTAGCAGCATCAAACTTTCTTTTTTTTTAAATTTCCAACTTTTTCTTTTTAGCTCATCTGACCCGAAGGGTCAGTGTGAGCTATTGCCATCACTTGGCGTCCGTCGTCCGTTGTCCATCCGTCGTCCGTCTGTCGTCCCTCCGTCCGTCCGTCCGTTAAACTTTTCACATATTCATCTTCTCC
>MJUU01007127.1:49176-80584 GCA_002080025.1 Modiolus philippinarum
GGATACCTTTTTTGGAAGGGACCATCTAAGGACCATTGTGACTAAGTTTGGTTATAATTGGACTGGTAGTTTCTGAGAAGAAGATCTTTGTGTTTACCATAGGGTCCAATGTTAAAACTATGTTCCCCGCTGGCGGCCATCTTGGATTAGGTATGGACCTGTCGGATACCTTTTTTGGAAGGGACCATCTAAGGACCATTGTGACTAAGTTTGGTTATAACTGGACTTGTAATTTCTGAGAAGAAGATCTTTGAATGTCTTTTCCATAGGGTCCAATGTTAAAACTATGTCCCCCGCTGGCAGCCATCTTGGATTAGGTACGGACATGCCGGATACAATTTTTAAAGGGGACCACAAAAGGACTATTGTGACCAAGTTTGGTTCCAATTTGCCCAGTGGTTTCAGAGGAGAAGATCTTTGAATGAAAAGTTTACACCGGACGGACGGACGACGGACGCCAAGTGATGGCAAAAGCTCACCCTGGCATAGCCAGGTGAGCTAAAAAATCTGTTTGTCCCTCTGTAGATATTTTTCCCTGATCTGTACTTGTAGCCTTCATGTACAAATTCTATCTCAAATTGAGAACATGTTTAAGGCAAACCAATACTGTGTTTTTATTATTTTTGTTTTTAAAAGGTTACATATCACATGTTTTACTTGCTAGTTGTTAAGGTAGTTGCCACCCTTAAAATCTGACATTAGGTCAACAAGATTGCTACGCGTAGCTTTGTCCCCCGCCGCTGCAGTGAAGTCGATAAAGACCTATTTCTCATGTAAAATTTTGCGAATCAAAATGGTGGCAGGATATGATCAACTGCATTAGGTGGCAAATAGCCAAGCAAAATTTCAGCAAAATCCCTTAATTGGATTATGACGAGATGTGTCCACAAAGTCTTCCTATGTTGTAGTATGCATTAAATCGATAAAGTCCCATAACTCCCGTAAAATTTGTCGAATCAAAATGGCGATGTGATATGATTTACCGGTAGTACATATGGCGACTTACAATCCTGTAATATTAGAATTCAGACTTGCAGTTTCTGAGGAGTTGCGTCAACAAGATTTGCCATTGTATAACAATGTGGAAATAATCGAAATCCCATAACTCCCACAAAATTTAACGAATCAAAATGGGGATGCGATATGATCTAGTACTAATGGTGACTAACAATCCTGTAAAATTTGAATAAATTCTGACCAGCGGTTTCTGAGGAGTTGCGCCCACAAAAAACGTGACACACGGACACACAGACGCAGACCATTACTATGTCCCTCCCTCGCGTTGCGGCGGGGGACAAAAATACAGATTCATCTGGCTTTTCCCATATCATAACATGTAAAATATTTTGCCCATTAACACCCACTTTTCATGCTATATTCTAAAAGCATGTACCTTTAAGGAATTTTGGACAAAATTTTAAGAAATTGACATTACTTCTCCAGTCAATTTTAACTGTTTGTATTTCAAAATAAAGAAAATGTGTCCATGAGACAGGGATGCCCCCTTAGATAGATATTGGCAAACAGGAAGTAGATGAGCAACACACTTGAAAAGGGAAGACACCATACAACTTATCATACCAAAGCTTCAGACCAAATATCAAATTATTACTGCATACATAAGCTGAGAAATCGTTGATGAAAATTTTCGAAAGTATGTATGGATGTACCTACGTACATACAGACAAGGGTAAAATATAATGCCCTCACCTCCTAACAACAGAGGCATAATCAAGCCCATAATTCTATTATTTTTACTTGTTCACTGTCAATTTTTCACGAAGTCCTATTTATTCACAACACTTTTATGAAACATTCAAAGATGGTGACTACCCTAAAGAATGATTTGTACAAAACAATACCTTTAACAATGCAAGCCTTCATTGGTTTGTGACAATACACATGCTCATACGCTTTCATAAGAGGCTGTGTAGGTTATTATTTAAAATATTAAAAATATGTAAAAATAACTTACTTATTAAGGAAAGTTTCCTTTCTTTCCTTTAATTTAACATAAGGTTTGTATTGTATCTCAGATTTCATGTTGTTTTACATTAAGATTTTGTGTATTAACATCACCAGGTGTGACAATTTTACCTGGGTGTCACATATGTATGCCACAAAAAAATATATACATCCTAAGTACAGAAAGATAACTTCTTTAGGAAGGGATAATCATATCTTCATACATGCAAAGGCCATCTAAGGTGTTAGGTCTTTTTCTATCATTGTCAAGAGTGCTTATTTGCTTGCTAAGTGTTACAGGTTTTACCAATATAAAAGATTCCAAATTTGTTTATGTGTCTCTTAAGAGAAAGATTCCTTATCTATTGGTATAGGAAGAATTAAATAAATTTGAGCCTTTAGAAGAGGCTTCATCCAAAAACTGTTCAAGGAATCATCCTTATGTATCCTTATGCGAGTATAATTGTTTTTCATAGTACAGATTCTAAATTTATTTGTGTCTGTTAAAGGAAAGATTCCCTATTTGTTTGTGTGTTTGATTCCCTATTTATTTTTGTCTGATAAAGGAAAGATTCTAAAATTGTTTGTGTGTCTGATAAAGGAAAGATTCTAATTTCTTTGTGTCTCTGATCAAGAAAAGATTCCCTTTTTATTTTTGTATCTGATACAGGAAAGATTCTGATTTGTTTTAGACTTGCTACAAGTCCCTCTGTATGTTTTTTTAACTCCATAGCAAAATATTTGCATTTAATAAAAGCTGCTATTAGAGAGATGCAGGAGTCTATCAGCACTATATCTCTCTAATAGCAGTTTTTATTAAATGTGTGAATATTTTATTAAATGATGCAAACATTTTTCTTGAAAATGGGATGGAAATAAAAACATATACCCGGTAGAGGGACTTGTAGCAAGTCTAGATTTGATTGTGTGTCAATCATCATAAAGTAAAGATTATTTATTTGTTTGTGTGTCTGATAAAGGAAAGATTCTGGTTTATTAGTGTGTTTGCTATTTGTTTGGATGTCTGGTAAAGGAAAGATTCCAAATTTGTCTGTGTCTGATACAGGAAGGATTCTGTTTTTATTTGTTTGTATGATAAAGGAAAGATTTTGATTTCTTTGTTTGTGTGATAAAGGAAAGATTCAATATTTGTTTGTGTGCCTGAAAAAGTAAAGATTCCCTATTTGTTTGTGTGTCTAATCATCATAAAGGAAAGACTACCTATTTGTTTGAGTGTCTGATAAAGGAAAGATTCCCTATTTGTTTGTGTGTCTGATAAAGGAAAGATTCCCTATTTGCTTATGTCTTATAAAGGAAAGATTACCCATTTGTTTGTGCCTGATAAAGGAAAGATTCCCTATTTTTTTGTGTGTCTGTTAAAGGAAAGATTCTTAATTTGTTTGTGTGTCTGATAAAGGAAAGAGTCTGATTTCCTTGGGTCTGATATAGGAAAGACCCTAAATCTATTTGTGTGTCTGATAAAGGACAGATTCTGATTTGTTTGTGTGTTTGTTTGATTAAGGAAAAATCTGATTTTCTTGTGTGCTTGTTAAAGGAAAGATTCTGATTAGCTTATGTGTCTGTTGAAGGGATGATTTCTAATTTGTTTGTGTGTCTGGTAAAGGAAACATTTTTATTTGTTTGTGTGTCTGATATAACAAAAGATTCCCTGAATAGCTTGTTTGTCTGTTAAAGGAAAGATTCTGATGTGTTTGTGCTTGTTAATGCATTCATTATTGCAAAAGATTTCTTCTTTGTTTGTATGATAAAGTACTTTAATATTCCTTGTTTATGTCAAAATACAATAAATACTGTTTAAATAATTAATTTTTATTTTGAAGGATAATTGGAAAATAAAGCTGTAAGTTATTCAACATTTAATGGCACTGAACTCAAAAATTGTAAAGAAAATTAACTTTGATCTGTTTTCAATCAAAATAACTGGTTTTAACATTGGGTCTCCTGAGGTTTCTATCTGTAATTATGTAACATTTAGCATTAAACAATATGTCCCTCACTTTTTATAGTCCTATATATAATTTAAAGAAACATATATATTGCATCCATTATGATATTATTGCACAATAGGAACTTAATGTCTACAGAACATGATTATGTACTTGGTGATCCCAGACTCCATCTTTTGTTTGAAGGAGTACTATTTTTAAATTACATTTATTTGATCAAAACTAAAGATTACAAAAAACATTTGAATTGGTAAAACTAATCTAGTATTTAGTTTCTACACAGAATGCACCTAAACTTTATATGATTTGTCAAAGATTTAAAATGATAAATTGTAATTCTGGAATGGAGGCCATCATACAATGTTTACAACAACATAATGGCAGTGTAAAAAGCATGTTCACTCAATAAAATATCCTTCCATACTTCTCAATATGATTTAATGATTAAATAAATAAAAATGTTGTTCCTGAAGCTCATATATGTGTAATGAATTTGTACAGGAAAATATAAATTGTCTTTTAACAAACTATAAAAATATTGCACTTAGTAAGTAATGTGACTGACAATGCAGAAAAATTGCTGTATATTTCTATGTATTATGTACATAAATTCATCTGGAAATTAAAAAGGACAGCAGAATTATACAGAACAGTGGTATTTCTAAATATCATGAATATTGCAAGAAGATCTGACAAAAATTAAATGCTCTATGTACGACTCATTCTAAGAATTACATTCAATATTAGAGAAAATATGGCACAGGTTTGGACAAATGTCCACATAAAAAACTTTCTTATTAGACTAAGGTAACAATATTTTGACAAAACAAAATAATAAAGTAAAAATTATCTCTATCCCCGTTCCACTCCACCAAAAAAAGGGTGATTAAGGTAGGTCAGAATACAGATGTACAGGTTTATTTTACAAATTTTGGCCCATATTTTTCCTTTATTTAGACATTTTAATATTAACTTTTATTTTTCAATTTATTTCATGAAATTGTTGCTCTTACAAAAGGGACAATATATAGTCCCTGCTTACAATAAGAAATTATGGTTTTATGGCCTTCACGATTTTTCCCAGCTACAAATGAAAGCTTGGGAATGAATTATTTATTTTCTTTTATACCAGTTAAATTTCATACCAAGCTTAGGATTAAATAAAATATTTATATCTATTGAAGGAAAATTTGTTGGCATCTAACAAATGATTCCTAAAGTTATAAAAAGCATCAAAATTTGAACCTGAACCAATTTGGTTAGAAATTGAAATTTTCCCATCTATTTAAGTTTAGAATAATAAATGTACAAGGTCTACATCTTTGATAATTTGAACAGTTGTTACACTAAATCGCCAATGAAAGATTTGAAGAATTTAAAAAAAAGACATAATTCTGTATTGACAATTTTACCTGAACACAAATGAACACAATTTTTTACTCCCAAGAAAATGTTCGATTAATCATTTTAAATAATTTTTTATTATGTGGTCCGAAGAATTTATTTAACTTTCTAATTACACTTGGGTGAGTTTCGGCATGTCTTCTTCCTTTTGTTGCACCAAGACATTTTTCATAGCTGCCCTGTTTTTTACAGAAAAATCCTCTTGTCTTATTAAAATAAAAGTTTTCTTGTGTGATACGATGCTCCAACCCTAAAAATGATTCAATGAGTTTGATTTCAGATACTGGATCTATAATTAGATTGTCTCCATCTACGATTAAAATCTGATCTCGTTTAAAAATTCGTAACCACCGCTCAAAATGATGATGATATATACTAATTCTAATAGCTTTATAGTCTGTGTTTATTTCTCCCGTGTACGGATCTATCACCAAGTCTTCGATTTTCTGAAAGGTGACACCCTTGGCCAATTTATTATAATACACTTGAGTATAGTCTGAGATTACTCTAGTCGTTGGATTGCGTAGGACCACGATAAGTTTTATAGTACTATTCATTCGATATATCCTTTCTGGCACTTTTTCTGTGATAAAATATCTAGGACTTTTTTCTATGGTTATTTGTTCGGGAAATGAATACGGCATATGTTTTCTGTACCATTCCAATCCTTGGTTGTATTTCTCGTCTTCATCAAAAAAATGCATTTCATGTTCAGCACTTTGTACATGTGGATGTAGGCCAATAAATTCTAGCAAAGCTCGTGTACCACATTTCCTTACGCCAAAAATAATACACTGAGGAAAACGTCTTTTTGTACCTGCTGGATGGAATTTCTCTGTAAACTGTTCCTGTTCTAAAAGTTTCCTGAATTTGATAGAATCCCCCGTAATTATCCGATTAACATTTAGAGTACTCCATGCTATAGTATTAGAGTAAAATGATACACTGAGAATTATAGTAAGAAGACCAACGATTATTACAACATGTTTCCATCGATGCTTCATACTGTCTGTATTGTACATATCATAATGGATCTTAAGATGTTTGCCTCCTCTGTCGTGTACACTCCACATCCAATGTGTCATACTTTGAACAACATTTCATCTGTAAAAATATATACACAGTTTTAATATACATAACATAAACAGCCAAACGAATATCAGAAATACATTAACTGTCAATCATGTAACATCCCACCAAGAAACACTATACTCTCCTTACTACAATTAATCTTCTCTGCTTTATAAAAGTTTGAAATTGCTCTTTAAGCTGTTATACGTTATTAATGGCATCACATATTCCACAGATATTGCACAATTCTTCCATCATGTTATGTAGAACTAATTTTTTTCTGCTATGAAAAATCCAACTTCACCATTTTGTTTAAATTGGAACATTGCATGAAAGTGATTTTTACTAATCATTTAAATGATAAGGAAGGAAATTACAATTTTCAGCCAACTTGAATTCTTCCTATTATGAATTCACATGGGACATAAAACTTAACATAGACAAAGTAACATGCACATTCAACTTCAAATTAATTCATAATATGTCCTCAAAATCCAACCATCAAATTTGGCTTGTGCTCAAATACTAAAATGACATATGGTAAAAACAGCCCTGACAATGGCAGCAAGTTTTACCAATGCTCAATGAATCCTGAATCAATATGTATGATAAAAGCAAATATAAGTGTGTGTGGACACAATACATGTAATGCCATGTGCTGACAAGGCCTTCCTCCTTTTTTTCAGAAAATATTCAAAGCTGAATTATCTGCCCTTCAAAATTTCAAGCAGCAGCCATATTACTTAATGCACATCTTGTAGGTGGTATATACTACAACTGTAACATTTCATCAGAATCCAAGCAGCCATTTAACACATACTGACAAGATTCCCCCTCCCTTTTTTCCAGAAAACAGAAAAATAGATCTCCCCTAACCTGAATAATTCACTCATTATATTCCACTCAGTACGATCGCTCCATTAACGCCTGAATGCATACACCTGGGAAATCCTTCAACCGGATGTATTGACTGAGCTAAGAATCATGGGTACTCAATTTATAAATAATAACTTTTTGTTCTTTCCGTTGTCGATATGCAGCACAATAAGTGTGTCTATTCCATTTAAGAATAATCAGATAAATTGATTTGCAGTTTTTCGAATTTTAACAAATATTATGTCTCGATACTAAACATCGTATCGTCAACTTCTATATTTGTAAACAAGCAGCATGTGCTTTTGTGCAAACTCACGAATTTGAAGCTTGCTGATTGGTCACCTATTTCAGAGAGCAGCTGAAGGATTTTTAACATGTGACGAGTTCAAGCCCTCGAGAGGTGATCGCCCGCTAGAGGGCGCAGAATCATTCGAGTTAGATCTCCCCTTCAAAATTCCCACACCAACTATCTGATTTCATGAAGAGTTTGATGGGGTATTGTACAATTGTGCATTTTTGTTGCAAATTTTTAATGCTTTCATTAACTTTCTGCAAACTGGTAAATGGAAATCTAGAGACCTTGCATTTTTTTTGGTATTGCAATAATACAGACCTAGATAATTTAAAAGTTTGATACAAACCTAGAGTATTTGTATGGTTATTATAGGTTGGGATCATTTATAATTTACATTGGTAGGTTTTGATACAAACTTAAATTATATATAACCCTAAATTGATACACCTTAAGTACTTATACAAGTGTAAAAATCTTTACACTTCATTTTAATGATGTGAGTGAAAGTGTTTTCAACAAGCACCTGTCAAAATATAAAATTATTAGTTCTTATGATTAAATGCTTGACACAGGTTAAAATTCTGTCATAAAAATATCCATAAAATGTGTTTAAATGACAGTAATTAACCCCTATACCATCTTTATACTCCAACAGGTTATCAAAAGTAAAAATTTTTGTTTTTCCTCACTGCCTTTGATCACTAGAACACAGCAAAAAAATTAAATTGATGGAAAATAATAGTGTGAATGTTTACAAGCTGTCCAATGAATTAAATATTGTCAAAACTTCTTGTATAATGTTTCTGTCCTCACAAGAGCTGTGTAACCAAACCACTGTAATAACCCTCTATCCTTCCTCTTCACTTTAATTTTAACTTCACTTGATAGCAGTAATCGAAAAAAAAACATCTTGTGCTTCAAGAAGGGGGGGGTCTGGAAATCGGAACACATCATTTGCTAAATTGTTTTATTGTCCCAGACAATTAAGGCAAAAATTGTAAAAAAATAAAAGAAAATGTGTCCATGGGACACGGATGCCCCCACCATACAGATATATCGGCAAACAGGAAGTAGATGAGGGACGGACTTGAAAAGGGGAGACACAGTACAACTCATCATACCAAAGCTTCAGACCAAATATCAAATCATTCCTGCATACACAAGCTGCGAAATCTTTGACAAAAATTTTTGATGTAGGTACGGACAGACCTTAATGCCCTCGTCACCTAATGGCGGGGGCATAAAAAATCTTTGGAACTCCATTTTCAGATGCTAGGAAAGGGTATTACTGTTTAACAGCCTTCAAACGTAAGTTGAAATACAAATACATATTCACAAGTATATGATCATATTAATAATTTACCTGCCTTAGAACTTTGTAATAATTCCCTGTCAAAAGTAATAACTTAACACTTTGTCAAAACTAAAACCAATATGACAGCGATCTAAATCACTTTAACCAATGCCTGCATCTAATGAAATTAATTAATGAAATCCACCATAATTGATGAAATCGTTTAAGATGTAATTTTCCAGTAAAATGATTATCGACATGGTAACCATTTTAGTGTTAAAACTGTCATAAATTGATCTTTATCAATGTTCAGGTGTTTTACCTGAAACCCAGGTGTTGATTACCTGTAATATCCATAAAGTCTATCTATATGTAATTATATCAGGGTAATGTTACTTATATGGTCCTATATTAAATAAATCATACTTCTTACTTCAGGCAATAACATAAATAATATTCACCCCAACCCCCAATCACACAATTCAACATAAAATCATTTATAAAGAAGTGACTATACACATGATACAAAAGGATAAACAAATTCCATTTTCAGAAACAAGTAAAAACTAAATGAAGAAGAGTGAATGTTTCATATGTGCAAATCAATGGGATCATTATCATACCGGTTGTAGAAATAATAAACGTGACTATGATTAAGTAATTATTATTGTAATAAATTAAATATTGTTTATTACAGTAATAATGACTTTTTCAACAGTCACATACATTGATTTCGACTATGATAATGATCTCATCGATGCACACTCGGTTGTTAGTGATTCACATTAGTCAAATCCTTAATTTTTAAGGGGCAAATAACTCTAAATGAATTAAAACTAACCTTCCAGAAATACAACATTATCCTTAATATTTTATATATTGTTCTTAACAAAACTTTGAGACAAAGCTGATATCTATATTGAGCTGACATCAGCCTTGTGAATTTGTGATGCATATTTAGCTTTCGAAGCCCTGAGTCTGTTGAGGTTTTATCAAGGAGCATAGCTCTGACAAAAAGCTAATAACAGGCCAAGTTCATAAGTTGTCAAAACATATATAATCCAAGTATGAACAAGTTGAAGGATTCTGAATTTGTTGCATTTTAAAGTAAGTTTTCTATTCTTTTTATTCTTTTGAACATACTTTTAATAGAATCATAAATAAGATTATTTCACTGCCCAGTTTGTTCATTTCAAATCTAATAATTACTCAAATATATATTTAAGTTCCACCTAAATAGGACATAAATCAGGTGGTCCCCAATTAATACTTTCAGCCTATCAATTAACACTTACATTTTAACGAATTCCAATTAATAAATAAATCCATGTGCTTTACAGAACATTCACAGAAATTTCTCACCTAAATGCCAACAAAACTTAAAAGGGACGAGGCTTTGTGTGAAATTAAAACAGAGAACTTTGAAGTGTAGGTTTTATCACCTGAGAAATATTAATAAATTTGACAATTGGTCTGAAGTGTCAGATCTTAGGTATGGACAGCTGGGTTAGCCCTGTAGGTGGTCAAGACAAGGTCTATAACTTATCATATAAATATGACCATCACATAACAATTTATCATGTTTAATAAATATTCAAAGATTGTCAGGTTTTAATATTGATGATTTACATAGAAATACATGATTTTGATAATAAGATATCCTGAATCTCTAAGACTTCATACATATATAATGCCTGTGTAATCAGATTTACATGCTTATCCTGAGAAAAATAGAAGTCTTCCAAGATGGTCGCTATCCATATTACCTCAATTTTACTGAATTTATACAACTTCAAATCATCTGAGAGTATAATTGCCTTGAATGACAAACTTGTAATTTGAAAATTAGTGTATTGAAAACATTGCAAGGCTTCAACAGGAAATTTGATAGTCACAGATTGAATTTAGACTGACTCTCTGCAAATGATAGTGCAAAATTTAATCTTGGGTTACAAAAAGATAAAAGGGTAAAAAGCCTGGAAGTGTCTGTGACAAGGCAGGGAATTATAATCTTATTGACAACATTTCTATATCACAGAATGTGCCTGTGACCACGTAGAGAATTAACCTTTTTTGACAATATTTTTACAACACAGAATTTGATGAAAGAAAAAACAGTTATGTACTCTGCCATATTCACCACAACATATTTTATTAAGTTTCAAGCATTGCTTTGACCTCTTAACCCAAAACTGAATTTGGTCTGAGTAACACTATTTTCTGAAGTATGACTATTTGTCCAATCAGGATAAACATTACTAGTATCTCAATACATTCATTATGAAACCCTTCAGTACATATCAAATGTTAAAACTGGCAGAAAATTCCACTTTGTCTGAATAAATATTTGCTCAATTCTAACAAAACTTTATGAAGACAATTTAATATGAAATCTTCCCACCAGTCACAGTTTACACAAGACTAAAGTTACAAAATTTTCACATATAACTGACTAAAACGACCAACCTACCAATTTACTGAGTAAAAACTTTTACAGCTAATATCTGTCAATAGAAGCTTACAAAAAACGGAAATCAATTAACAATTTCCGTGTTATATTAACTTTACAGAGAAACAAAACCTTACCTTATTTCAAGTCCATTAAGGAACTGCCAAATTTAATTCATATAAATACAAAAATCCAATCACTTTAGCTAGCTCTAAGTTAAATGATTCTCCGTGTTCAGATCAATACAGGCAGGTATACTCCCTGGATCATTTGTCACAAGCTGACAGACAAATTAACGGGGTGAAAGTTTGAAAGTGAAGAAATTAGATAAGTATTCATTAGTATATATTTAAAGTCACTGGCCTAGATCACAAATAAGAAATTTGAACAGGGTACCTCCAAATTTTGTATCAATACTAGTCTCCAGAAATACAATAGGTTTAAACCCCTGTCTATATTGTGTTATGTAGCATTAGACCTCCCAACCTTTTCCACAAGTATTTATTTGTGTAATGGTGACAGAACATTTCTTTAAAAAATGCTTGATGGTCTATTGAAATTATTTTCTTCATAACATATAAGTAAGAGGTAACTTAATTATAATTTCACTGAATATCAAAATAAAATAAAAGCCAATATTAATTAAACTTCTAAAATGAAAAACTGAAATAAACCAATTACTTAACTGCTGTGCTAACACTTCTCATTTTCAAATTACATAATTATAAACCAGAGGCTCCCAGAAGTCTGTATCGCTCACCTGGCTTTCAGTTGCCACAATCAAGCTAACATTGTAAGTTATACAGTTGATCTTCAGTCTCTCAAACTTTTGTAGCTCGAACACCTCCAATATCTTGAACTGTATTTAAAGTCTGATCATGTTTTACTATATGTCTTTGTTGGGCTTATTTGACAAAAAACGTTCTTACCAAGGACCACTTTCAACACCAGTTTTAAAGTGGAGATGTCATTTTGTAAATGGCAGTCAACAAACAATTTTCAACATCGGTTTTGAAGTCGCAACATCAAAATCTATTTGGAAACCCAATTTCATTGAAATAGGACAATGTTGAATTTTCCCGCCTTTTTTGGCAGCCATTTTGAAAATGGCCATCAGCAAACAATTTTCAACATCAGTTTTGAAGATGCGACATCAATACCTATTTGGAAATCAAATTTCATTGAAATCAGATAATTTTGAATTTTCCCTCTTTTATTGGCGGCCATTTTGAAAATGGCAGTCAATGAATATTTTTTAACATTGGTTTTCAAGTTGCGACATCAATACCTATTTGGAAACCAAATTTCATTGAAATCGGAAAATGTTGAATTTTCCCGCCTTTTTTGGCGACCACTTTGAAAATGGCGGTTAACAAACAATTTTTAACATCAGTTTTGAAGTTGCGACATCAACACCAATTTGGAAACCAAATTTCATTGAAATCGGACAATGTTGAATTTTCCCACCTTTTTTGGTGGCCATTTTGAAAATGGAGGTCAACAACAATTTTTAACATCAGTTTTTCAAGTAGCGACATCAAGTCCTGTTTGGAAACCAAATTTCATTGAAATCAGACAATGTTGAATTCTCCCGCCTTTTTTGGCAGCCATTTTAAAAATGGCAGTCAACGAACAATTTTCAACACCGGTTTTGAAGTCGCAACATCAATATCTATTTGGAAACCAAATTTCATTGAAATGGGACATTGTTGAATTTTCCCGCCTTTTTCGGCGGCCATTTTGAAAATGGCGGTCAAGTACAATTTTTTAACACCAGTTTTGAAGTGGCCACAGCATGGCAAACTTTTCATCAATTTACACTAAACCTTCATCTTCTCTAGTTTTGGAAATAAAAGACAAGAAATATAAAAATTTTAAAAATTCGGTGAAAAAAGGGCAATAACTTCTTCAAGGGTTTATGGATCTTCTTCAAAATTTCAGGGTGGGTAGATCTTGATACTCTGAACATTTTTGCAATTAACACTTGACCTCTATCTGTTACACTTTTTGAAATAAAAAATAAAAAATGCAAAAATTTTGAAAATTTTACGGAAAAAGGGCTAGAACTCCGAGATGGGTTTTCAGATTTTCTTCAAAATTTGCACGGTGGGTAGATCTCATCATTCTGATCATTTTTCCCTCTGCCAGATTTTTGATATCTTTAACGGTTTTCGAGTTATTAGCCAAAAGCTGCAATTTACCCCTATGTTCTATTTTTAGCAATGGCAGCCATGTTTTTTGACCGGCCAACTAATCGAACATAACTTTGAGAAGCCATACCCTGGTGATGATTCAGGCCAAGTTTGGATACATTTGGCCCAGTGGTTTCAGAGGAGAAGATTTTTTAAATTGTTGACAGACGGACGACGGACGCAGAGTGATAACAATAGCTCACCTCACCTGGCCCTTCGGGCCAGGTGAGCTAAAAATTGCTAAAATTTTGAAAACAAATTTATAAAATGAATTAGAAAATAGGGGTTACCAGGAACATTTTTGAAATTATATTTCAGCATTTAAACCACAGGGTGCCGGGCGCGTCCCCAGGTGGTGGATAGGGGAATGCCCTGTCTATGCGGGGTAGTCAGGTCATAATACGGAAAGCCTGACCGCGAACCATTGTAGCCAAACTGTGTGGAGAAACGCCACGCTCCATGCAGTATAAAGACCCCTTCTATATTTCTCTAAAGAGAGCAGACGCACTGGGTGTCGTATGGAAGGCTAAATTTCCTGCCCCTACCCATTTCTCCAATTTTCCAGTGGCAGTCAAAAGTCGTTGCCCAGGTTGTCCCTTCCACCTTTATTTCTTTCTTCTGATACTTTCAATTTTTTGAATTGATTAACTTGTTCTCGTCCTGATATAGCTGAAATATTGCTCATTGGACGTTAAACTCTAACTAATCAATCAATCAATTAAACCACAGGGGCCAGTTACATAAGACTCCAACAAACAAAGCATCATATTTTACTGGATCCTGTAATTTAGACAAACAAAACATCATATTTTACTGGATCCTGCGATTTAGACAAACAAAGCATCACATTTTACTGGATCCTGCGATTTAGACAAACAAAACATCATATTTTACTGGATCCTGCGATTTAGACAAACAAAACATCATATTTTACTGGATCATGCGATTTAGACAAACAAAACATCATATTTTACTGGATCCTGTAATTTAGACAAACAAAGCATCATATTTTACTGGATCCTGCGATTTAGACAAACAAAGCATCATATTTTACTGGATCCTGCGATTTAGACAAACAAAACATCCTATTTTACTGGATCCTGCGATTTAGACAAACAAAGCATCATATTTTACTGGATCCTGCGATTTAGACAAACAAAACATCATATTTTACTGGATCCTGCGATTTAGACAAACAAAACATTATATTTTACTGGATCCTGTGATTTAGACAAACAAAGCATTATATTTTACTGGATCCTGCGATTTAGACCTTGTGAGAATTTGATGATAAGGGAATAACACTTATAAGTATAAATTGACCAACTTTGAACTAGGGAATGAAATATAGACCATGATAAGTGGATCATTTCCACAATTTACTGGGTGGGTAAACTTAAACGATAATTTAACAATATAAAAGGGTAATTCAACTCCCATGTGGAATCATCAGAAAACTTTGATCCTAAAAATATATAATATGTAGTCCTTGTCATGTTGAACATTTTTTGCAATTTGAACTTAACCTCCATATCAAATCTTTTTTTAAAATATATGACAAAATGTATAACAAGAGGCTCCCAGGAGCCTGTATCGCTCACCTGGCTTTCAGTTGCCACAATCAAGCTAACATTGTAAGTTATACAGTTGATCTTCAGTCTCTCAAACTTTAATAGCTCAAACACCACCAATATCTTGGACTGTATTTAAAGTCTGATCATGTTTTAGTATATTTCTTTATTGGGCTTATTTGACAAAAAACGTTCTTGCTAAGGACCTTTTTCATCACCAGTTTTGAAGTCAAGACATCATTTTGTAAATGGCAGTCAACATCGATTTCAAGTTGAAACATTAATATCTACTTGGAAACCAAATTTCATTGAAATCGGACATTGTTGAATTTTTCGGCCTTTTTTGGCAGCCAAATTGTAAATGGCTGTCAACGAACAATTTTCAACATCAGTTTTGAAGTTGCGACATCAATATCTATTTTGAAACCAAATTTCATTGAAATCAATGTTGCATTTTCCCGACTTTTTTGGGGGCCGTTTTGATGAACAATTTTGAATACTGCTTTTGAAGTCAAAACATCAATACTTATTTCAAACCAAATTTTATTGAAATCAGACAATGGTGAATTTTCCCGCCTTTTTTTGGCAGCCATTTTTAAATGGTGGTCAGCGAACAATTTTCAACACCGGTTTTGGAGATGCCACAGCATGGCAAACATTAAATCAATTTACACTTAACCTTCATCTTCTATAGTTTGGAAATAAAAGACGAAAAAGATGAGAATTTTGAAAATTCGGTAAAGAAGGGCAATAACTCCTTTATGGGTTTTTGGTTATTCTTCAAAATTGCAGATTTTTTATATCTGTGACATTTTTCAAGTTATTGGCCAAAACTGCAATTTACTCATATGTTCTATTTTTAGCAACAGCGGCCATGTTTTTTGGCCGATGGAAAAGAAGGAGAGTAGAAGATCTTTGAAATTGTTGACAGAAGGACAGCAGTCGACGGATGACAGGCGACAGACGCATAGTGATTTCAAAAGCTCACACAGCCTTTTAGGCCAGGTGAGCTAAAAATCAAGTAACTTTGAACCAAATAAAGCCAGTAACTCCTGTATGGGTATTTATATATTTTTTAAAACTGCTAGGTGGGTAGATCTTGATAGTCTTGGAGAGATGTCTGAATACAACTAATAACATATCGCTAGCAATACCACTGAGACTATTCAGCGGCAACTTGGACTTGAGAAGGGTTTTGTATAATACTGGCAGATCCCGGAAAGGGTTTCATGGTTTAGAACTCCCTTTTATAATTTTCTTATATTTGTTCATAATTCAAGCAAATAAAGTGAAAAAAAAATATCTTGAAATCTCTTGTTTTGGGAGAGCTTGATTCAATGATCTGTAAAATATATCAACATTACTGACTGGTTTATTGCACCACTTGGGCCCAAGGTGGTGCAATAAGCCAGGATGACATTGGAACATGGTGCTTTGAAATTTCAACTTTGGTAAAAGATGGCCTACTTTTGGCTTATGAATGTAATCTGCATAATTTTGTGCAGCAAGAGCCATTAAAATCATGCAAACATCATATAACATTTCAAAACATTAATCAGGAATTTTTCTGGTCAAGAGCATTTGTAATAATTCTTTTTCAAAACAAAGAAACAAAAATGTGAAGAAACAGCTGTGTTCCTTCAACTTGGTGCCAAAAATACCTGATAGTTATCAATCAAAGAGATAAGAATGAAGCTATAACAAGGATCTGTGTAAATTACCAAGTATCTAGATTAACTTTCCATTTTAAACATGTTAAACTTCGATCTTTGGTAAAAAGTACTCTTAAAATATACAATACAAAATAGAAAACCTACCTAATTGTGGCTGCTCAAAAAACAAATGTTGTTAATGAAATTTCTCAACCAGAAACACACATTTATAATAGGGGCACACAGTTGTGCCTCACTGACAAATCAATAAAATCACCATTTTTCCTTCATAAATATCAATTCTTCATTAAAAATCTTTCATATAACTATGTTTACCAGATGTTGCATAAAATGTCACTGCTGTGAATTTAGTTACAACATTAAACTGAGCAAAGATCTTTCCAAGAACAAAGAAACCAAAAAACATCAGACCTTACAAAAACATTACGAATTTCCTCACAATTTTTTTCGTGGCAAAGGATCAGTGGTTGATTATTATTAATCACATAAATCAAAGATTAAATCAAATCATGCCTCGCTAATCATCTGATTATAATCATACAATCGTGGCATCAAATATCAATATCAAATTTAATCAAATCATAGTAGAACAAACAAACGATGTGTTTTTTTTACTACGAATGTGTCGATTAATAGGGCCAAACCAGGGCATGCACAAAAACAATACAAGTACTATGTCTAAATAAAAATACATTTATTTAGTAGGAATAAAAATAAATTTATATATTTATCCAGGATATTTATACCCCTCACAAACAAAGTTTAGAGGGGTAGAAAGGAACCACCTGTCTGTCTGTCTGTCTGTCTGTCTGTCTGTCCCATTCCCATCCCCTGTCATTACATTTTGTAAGCACAACTACTCTAAACCACATAAAAGAAGCTATGCAGATATGAAAGTTATCAATGTTCACTCTTATCTAATCTAGGTTATCTTAAAAATAACATTCAATTTTTCATTTCTACTTATCTTGCCTTCACGGCCCATTCCTCAAATTTGTTATGCAAGTTACACCAAGGTGGAGTTACAGGAAATTAGAAACAAAATTAAAGGTTACAAGACAGATTATGCTCAATTATTAGCAATCTCAATCCAATGGTAGAATGATCACCACGTTTGTATCGATTCAAATTTAGTAAAATCAAATATTACTTTTCCTTCAATCTGACACAATTTTAATCAAAAACCACTGGATAAAAACAACTTTCACTGTTATAATCAGATTTTTATAAAACTATTGAAACCCAACAATCTTTTTTTTACAAAAAAGTTGAAAAATTGAATTAAACATAATTTTACATCCTTATGTTGGTATGTTTACAATACATTATCCCATTATACATAAAAAGGAAAAAAACAGATAGATATACACACTTTATCTATTTTAATGGCACTTGTCCTAGATAAACACTTCACTAAACACTTGTCACAGATAAACACTTCACTAAACACTTGTCCCTGATAAACACTTTTAATTAGCAATTGTCACAGATAAACACTCCACTAAACACTTGTCACAGATAAACACTTCACTAAACACTTGTCACAGCTAAACACTTTACTCAGCAATTGACAACAATTAACACTTTTACTTAGCACTTGTCACAGATAAACACTTTTACTTAGCACTTGTCACAGATAAACATTTCACTAAGCATTTGTCACAGATAAACACTTTTACTTAGCACTTGTCCCTGATAAACACTTCACTAAGCACTTGTCACAGATAAACACTTCATTAAGCACTTGTCCCTGATAAACACTTTTACTTAGTACCTGTCCCTGATAAACACTTTTACTTAGCACTTGTCACACTAAGCACTTGTCCCTGATAAACACTTTTACTTAGCACTTGTCCCTGATAAACACTTTTACTTAGCACTTGTCCCTGATAAACACTTTACTTAACAATTGTCATTGATAAACTTTACTTAGCATTTGTCTCTGATTAACACATTACTTAGAACTTGTCATTGATAAACACTTTACTTAGCACTTGTTATTGATTAACACTTTACTTAGCACTTGTTATTGATAACAACTTTACTAAGCACTTACAGAAAAAAACTTCACTAAGCACTTGTCCCTGATAAACTTTTGCTTAGCACTTGTCCCTGATAAACACTTTTACTTAGCACGTGTCCCTGATAAACACTTTTACTTAGCAAGTGTCCCTGATAAACACTTTTACTTTGCACTTGTCACAGATGAACACTTGTCATCTTTTGTCCTGTATCCTCATGCAGTGATGATATCCATATCAGTCACAGCTACTACTTTATTACACCCCAAAAAATCTGTATCAAATATGTAATAAACAGTTTATGACATGGGTAAATCCATATTACATGNAGCACTTGTCCCTGATAAACACTTTTACTTAGCACGTGTCCCTGATAAACACTTTTACTTAGCAAGTGTCCCTGATAAACACTTTTACTTTGCACTTGTCACAGATGAACACTTCACTAAACACTTGTCACAGATAAACTCTTTACTTAGCACTAGTCATTGATAAACACTTTACTTAACAATTGTCATTGATAAACTTTACTTTGCACTTGTCTCTGATAAACACATTACTTAGAACTTGTCATTGATAAACATTTTACTTAGCACTTGTTATTAACACTTTACTCAGCAGTTTTCACTGATAAACACTTTACTTATCACAAGTCCCAGATAACACTTTACTTAGCAGTAGTCATTGATAAACATATGGAATTTATGAAGATAAGAAACTAAATTGACTTAAAAACTTGACACTTTAAAGAATTTGATGCTCAGCAGCTTGTTTTGAGTTTGTGAAGATCTAAGATATGTTATGCAGTAAAAATAGATTGTGCATGATGTTATGTCAATGAGCACATGTTAAAGGATCATGAACAGTATGGTTTCAGTATTCCTTTTTACCATATATTTAGTTTTAAATATAAGAATCCTGCATCTGTAATACAGATGTCATCTTTTGTCCTGTATCCTCATGCAGTGATGATATCCATATCAGTCACAGCTACTACTTTATTACACCCCAAAAAATCTGTATCAAATATGTAATAAACAGTTTATGACATGGGTAAATCCATATTACATGCTGTAATATCATCACTCAGTCAGGCCTTTGGGATGATGATTTTTGTCTCAGACTGATACAGCATGTAAAATGATTTACCCATGTAATATTCTATATTTATGAAATGTATCTATGAAATTCAATAACCACCCCTTCATGTAAAACAAGAGGCTCTCAAGAGCCTGTATCGCTCACCTGGGTCATGCTGATACAATAAGTCAAAATAATCACAATGTTTAATATTCTCATTTTCAAATTTGTTTATTGACTGTTTAAGGGTCTCATTTTGAAGTTTGCTGATGTTATATGATCCAAAATTAAACTATGTTCCCCACTGGCAGCTATTTTTGATGGGGCGAAGACCAACTGTCACCTTTCTTGAAGAAGACCATGTAAGGATAATTGTGCCTCACTTTGGTTCTGATTGGCATAGTATTTTCAGAGATCTTTAAACGATTTCCTATGGGGTCCAAGGTTATACAATGTTCCCCGCTGACTGCCATCTTGGATGCTATGCGGACATGCCAGACACATTTTATGAAGGGGACCAAGTAAGGACCATTGTGACTAAGTGTGATTCCAATTGGCCATGTACTTTCAGAGGAGAAAATCTATGAATATGTTTCCCTATAGGGTCCAATGTTAAAAACACATTCCCTCCTGCAACCATCTAGGATATAATGTGGACTTGCTGAACACATTTTTAAAAGGGGCCACCTAAGGACCATTGTGACTAAGTTTGGTTCCAATTGGCCCAGTATTTTCAGAGGAGAAGATTTTTGCAATATTGTCCAATTTTGGACAAAGTTCCCCGCTGGCAGACATCTTGGATGACGTGCAAACTTGCCGGACAAAATTTTTAAAGGGGACCACCGAAGGACTATTGTGACCAAGTTTGGTTCCAATTGGCGCAGTGGTTTCAGAGAAGATCTTTGAATGTTTTCCTATAGGTCCAATGTTAAACCGCCTTCCTGCTGGCGGCCATCTTTGATATGATACGGACTTGCCAGACATTTTTTTAAAAAGGGGCCACCTAAGGACCATTGTGCCCAAGTTTGGTTCCAATTGGCCAGCGGTTTCAGAGAAGATGTTTGAATGAAAAGTTTATGAAAGACAGACCACTGACACAGTGATGGCAAGGCATAGCCATGCAGGTCAGTTATAAAGTTATGCAGGCAATGAAGTTAAGATGCTACTTCAATATTTATCTGGGAGAGATGTTTGCAAGGCATAACCATGCAGGGCAGTTAGACAGTTAAGCAGACATTGAAGGTAAGATGCTACTTCAGTATTATTTCTGTGGTGGACAAACATTGACTGACTGAGACTTACAACATGTATGAACATAAAATTATTATTAATTTGTGAAATAAGTATAGTTTATGAAAGTATTTTTTCAAAAAAATGTAAAAATTTGTACAAAAAACACTTTTTTGCTCATGATTAAGTTACAAATAATAATTTTTAATAAAGAGATAGCAGCAAATTTCTCTAAAACTTAAAAGAGAAAAGTAAATTAAAGAAGATTTGAAAACAGATTTTAAAGGGAAATAACCCATAACTATATGGCATTGAATTTTTTTTTTTTTTTTTTTTTTTTTTTTTTTTTTTTTTTGTGAAAAAGTCAATAACTACAACACAGGCACTTGGATTTTCTTAAAAATTTCAGAGTATGTAGATCTTGATATGCTGAACATTTTTGCAATTTACACTTCACCTCTATCTGTTACAGTTTTTGAAATAAAAAATAAATTTTTAAAATTTTATGGAAAAAGGGCTGTAACTCTGAGACGAGTTTTCCGATTTTCTTCAAAATTGCAGGGTAGATAGATCTCATCATTCTGAACAATTTTACCTCATGTCAGATTTTTTTATATCTGCATCAGTTTTTGAGTTATTGGCTAAAAACTGCAATTTACCCCTAGGTTCTATTTTTAGCACCGGCGGCCATGTTTTTCATCGGATCATAATAAAATGAGGATTGCTTGAACAGGACATGTCATAGATGATTACTATAAAGTTTCAAACCAATCCCTCCAGTAGTTTCAGAGGAGAAGATTTTTTAAAGTGAGCTAATGACGGATGGATGACGGACGGACGACGGATGCCAAGTGATTGCAAAAGCTCACCCTGGCATAGCCAGGTGAGCTAAAAATGAAGTTGTAAAAATTTTAGAAACAAAGAACTAGGGAAGTAAACTAATGATCTGTTGACAGAATAAAGCTGATAATATTTATCAATATTAAATCTGGTTCATTATATCATTAGAAATAAAATGTGACAATTATCAAATAGAACAAATAATTTGCAGTTGTCCTATCTCACTAAATTATATTTCCTATCTGTTCAGAATTGATATTTCATAATTACTTTTGTCTTCACAACAAACTCAATATTTATTTTGTAAATTCATTTATTGAAAATTTGATATGAAGCAACCACTGTCAAGATATAATTTTCAATACAGTACAAGAGAACTTTTACTTCACATTACTATTTTTATGTTTTTAATCCTTCTGAAGCATTCTCAGTATTGAATGAAAAAGCTGGTCATTTTATATCATAACATGAAATTTCTCCAAGACCTTAAGCCCTTTTGCATCTTTGTTTATGAGGTATGCAAAAAGAAATATTAAAAATCTAATAAATCCTTTTCTGTCTGACCTTGAACTGTGATACTAAACATGATTGGTCATCTGACAATAAGGAACAAAAAATGATTAAGTTTTAATTAAACCCCTCCTTAACTCAAGTTGCAAACCACTTTCAATATAAATCAACAGAAAAATGGAACAAAAACCTTACCAGAACGTTTCAATATCCTCAACCCTAATGACTTTCTCTATGTTAACACCTGTGTTGTAATAAATCCAATCATTTGGAAAATTATTTGTACATATGGGAAACAATAGTTTACAGTCAGATTTCAGATAATTATCTGGTCAGAGCAATAATTAATACCTTCATTCCATACTGATTATATACATGTACATGTAATTAATACCTCCATTCCATACAAAGTATAGTACAACCTAACCATTCTACCATTTATGGCTATAATCATAAATTGATGACAATTAATTTGATAGAAATTCTAATTTTTCATCTAATTTCATCCCTGACAGTGAATTAATGATAGCCCATTACCTGTAATTGATAAGTTCTTATCTCTATGGAATAATATTATTGATGTTCATTTATCACAATAAAAACGATTTGTTGTGATTTTTCTGGTATCATTTTGATGTATGTTACCAGGCTAACTTTTTACACATTATCATATTTTACATCAAACGACTAATTGCTGACCTTTGACCTCTGTCCTTGAACTTTAAATCCACTGCTTTATATGAAATCAAGAATTTACTGTTGACCTTCATTCATGGTAAATGATTGTAATTTTTTGTATTGGTCAAAATATTGAACAGTAAAAAACATTAAAAGTTTACTTTTTAGTAAAAAAAAAAAAACATACAAAGCAGCCACAGCCTGCTAAGCTCACCTCGCTGCACAGAATTGTCACATGTTGCACATGACAGTAAACAGGAATGGACTACAATCTTTTTTTTTAACAGATTCAATCATGCATAAAATGTATTTCACAGACTGAGCATTCACTGCAGCTGTCATCCTAATATTCATCATCCTTACAAATACCGTTGATGTGGCCTTATGTCAATGAGTGAGAATTGACTTTGACCATTCTACCTAACCAAGTCGCCCATGTGCAAAATGTAGGTCACAAATACCATCCAAAGCATGCATTGTTGTTGTCATCCCTAAATGCATCATAGTTGATGTGTGACATGTCAATAAGCAGGAACGGACTTTTAACCATTCCACCTTACCAAGTCCCTCATGCGTAAAATGTAGGTAAAAGACAGCACTCAAAACATGCAATGTTGTTGTCATCCAAAAATGCATCATATATACCAATATGGTTGATGTGGGACATGTCAGTAAGCAGGATTGGACTTTATCCATTCTTCCTAACCGGACGTTGATGCCGACGCTAAAAATTTACTGACAAGTAACAGATGCAATTCTCTTACTTGTTAAATCTTGCAAAGACAGGGTAGATCAAAATATTATGTTAAGAAAGCTATAAACATTTGTGAGTTGCTGCTTTGAAGCAGTTGTTTAATATGCAGACACTTTTGCAGACCAGCAATATCAAAATTTTTCACAATGACCAAGAGAGCTATCAGCAATTTTACTTTTTATTAACTCTAAAGTCAACAGTTTCTGCAACTTTTAAAATAAACTTCATTTTTTTTAGAATAAGGTGACATTGTTCAAATACTTTCTCTTTGAAATTCATTTGTTAAAAAAATATAATAGAACTGACCTATATCTGTTGGCAATACATTTCCCACTGAATTATTACAAAGGAGTATATCCTACACTGGGTTAATTATACAGCTGGCCACAGATGTTCTGTTTCTTTATATAAACACCTTTCTATATCAATAATCAATTAATATACAGCTGATCAAAAATCTGATCATTTTCAGCTAATGTCTGTCCCAAACTAACTTACAAATGATTATGACATTTTATGTAAAGGAAATGATGTTTTTGTCAAGGTCACTATTGTCCTTGACCCTAAAATCCATTTTTGTTGAAAGTGACCAAAAGCTCAAATAAATGCTTTATGCAATTGACATACCATGGAAATTTTGGCTTTATTTGCGATCAGTAAAAATCTGCAAAAATTTCTCAAATAGTTTGGTTTTTAGGAGTAATATGTACAAGCAATGAGATTGTTGAATCCCCTCACACGAAAAGTTTGTCAAAAAAAAATCGTGAAAATATTACCACGCAAAATTTTCCAAGATCACAGTAACCGGGCTGATACTTGAGGGGTAAGCAGGACAATTGGCCCCTGTCGAAGTCGCACCAAATTTCTACCATCTCGCCAAAATTGATAACTGAATGAAGACTTTAAACATCTACTCATTGCAACATTGACTCAAATCCGTTCCATTTAATAAGCTCATTTCATCCTAGAAAATACAATTTTAGTGTTTATTAGAAAAATTTCCAGAAGGTATGAAGTTAAACTGCTTTCTGGAAGGTGATTTAGCACCCAAAGGTAACATCCATTGAGTTCTTATTGATATATAGATGTTTTTATACCCCCGCTTGAAAAGTGGGGGGTATATAGTGATGGGGGTGTCCGTCTGTCTGTCCTTCCGTCTGTCTTTCCGTCCATCCGTTACACCTGAGGGTACCCATCTCTTATCCACTACTCCTCCTGAACCAGTGAAAAGATTTTCATGAAATTTTTACATAATCTTTATGAAATAATGTAGATGTGCAACTCCTATTTCAGAATTTGATTTGATCGATTTTTGGGGTTTCCCATAGCAAAACATGAACTTAGCTATTACATTAAAAGTGGGTACCCTTTTCTTATCCTCTACTCCTCCTGAACCAGTGGAAAGATTTTCATGTAACTTTAACAAAATCTTTATGACATAATTTAAATGTGCACCTCCTATTTCAGAATTTGATTTGATTGATTTTTGGGGTTTCCTGTAGCAAAACATGGACTTGGCAATTACATTATGAGTGGGTACCCATCTCTTATCCGCTACTCCTCCAGAACCACTGAATAGATTTTCATGAAATTTTAACACAGTCTTGATGACATAATGTAAGTTTCAGAATTTGATTTGATCGATTTTTGGGGTTTCCCATAGCAAAACATGGACCCAGCCATTAAGTTACAAGTGGGTACCCATCTCTTATCCGCTACTCCTCCTGAACCACTGAATAGAATTTCATGAAATTTTAACACAGTCTTTATGACATAATTTAGATGTGCACCTTCTATTTCAGAATTTTATTTGATTGATATTTGTGTTTCCCATAGCAAAACATGTACTTAGCCATTACATTACAAGTAGGAATACCCATCTCTTATCGGCTCCTCTTCCTGAACCACTGAATAGATTTTCATGAAACTTTAACACAATCTTTATGACATAATGTAGATGTGCACCTCCTATTTAAGAATTTGATTTGATTGATTTTTAATTTCAGGAATCAAATGGGGATGTGGGGGGTATTTATTAGTGAGCTATGCTCACAGTTTTTCTAGTTTTTTTTCTATATTTGCCAGAATTTCTTCTCAGTATATTTGTATTTTTTATCTTTGTTTACTTATGAGGTACCCTTCTTTAGGTTATTTTTTTTTATTTATCTTGGTTGGTTTTTATAAGGTTTATGGTATGGGTATGGGTTAGGGTTAGAGATAGGTCAGGGTAAGAAATATGGTTAGAGTAAGAGATAGGGTTAGGTTTAGTTGTACATATATTCCTGTCACTCACTTGATGGGACAGATCGTCCAAAATATTGATGGGGCAAGTTGACCAGACCCTGATTTTTGCGAGTTTGTTATCAAGTATTATTGGGCGAGTTTGCTGGAAATGGGGGTGAGCTGGAGGTAGGGGCCAGATGACAGCGGGGCGAGTTTACTTGGAATTCCCTTGAGACATGTGTGATGCGTGGCAGAATTTGCTGTTTGTTGTGCAGCATGGGTATTTCTGTATTCTGACTTTCATACAAAGTTTGCTGAATTCTATATGCAAGATCTTTCATAAATATTGGAGGGGCCAAATATAAACAATTACCTGAGTACAGGAATGTCCTTGTTTGTAAAAATTACATGCAATTACCCCGGTACACTAAAATAAAACTGTGGACTACTCTTTTACTACAAACAAATATTGAGAGAACAAAAATTTTGAATCAATCATTTTCTGAGAAAGGTTTACTATTATCAAGCATAACTGGGCTGTAAATAGGGGAAAATTGACATCAATACCAAATACATTGTATAATGTGTGAATTGTATTGATATACCATATGGATATCACCATTTAGACTGTCTGTTGGGATAGAACATGTAGAAAGGGTCATATCATGTTCATATCATATCCTATAAATTCTAGGACTGAATGTGCGGAAGGGGTCACATGAGTATTACCATTCCGATATCTTATACCAATAAACTCTGGCTTGATAATACTACTAAATACCGGAAAACAATTAAGTTATATAGTAAATCAGCCACATAAGGATAAAATTACCTAAGATCAAAATCCCCCTGCCATAAATTACAATATGATTACCATAAGGCTAATTATAACAATCATTCTAATGTTATATCCTTTCATAACTTTCAATTATTGTTAAAATGTATGCAATTATGCATTGAAATGGATTGTACAACACACTCAAAATGTCCTATTATATAGTCTGGTTTTTACATGGACCTGTATAGCTCATATGGCTTAAAGTCATTCACTTATACAGACGAACTTCAATGGCATGTACCAATGAAAACAGTTCGAGCTAGAGGGGTGTTGAGTTATCAACTTCAAGAAAGCAACAAAATAGGGTTTGTGACATAAATGGTGTGTGTGTTATTCAATTTGAGCCAATGGAAGTTTATTGCTGCGGTCAAGGAAGTAGCAAAAGTTTTATTGTAATTTAGTCAAGATTAACACCCCAAGCTTACACTATGTGTTAGATTCATTGATGTGAAAAGCCTACATTGTAGATATATCAGACATGAAAACCTGACAAATGTATACAATGTTGTCTTTGCACAACGGCGAATCAGTGAAAAGTAGAGAGCTTGGGGTGTAAATCTTAATGTCAGTAAACTGAAAGTTTTGCCACTTGCTTGACCGCAGCAATAACTCAGCAATGAAGGGATATGAAGTAAATGTACATGAGACAAAGTCTCTACAAATACATGGTAAAAAGCAATGGAACAACGCTTTTATTGTTGTTCTTCATCTTGAAGTCACCATGAGGCCTTCAACAATGCGCTTTGCCCATACCTCATAGTGAGTTCAAGATGGCCTCTAGCATCAGTTTGAGCGGAATTCATTGCTAGATGTAGAGCAATGCTACATCTATGTTTAATCTGTCCATGGATGCGGGATTGTCAACAAACATTAAGGCAACTGGCAAAGTGTTCTTACAATTACTGTCATCCATTGTACATTTATATATATATTTATAGGAAAAATGAAAGGATATGGAGTGAATGTACATGTGACAAAAACGCAAACGATACATAGAAAACTCCAGTTTATCAAGGACATTAGTTTATACCATTAGTTTGAGTCGCATATGGACCTGATAGATCATATGACTAAGGTCATAAACATGAGTGTTATAGGAAGCTGCAGTGCTCATATAGAATACATCCTCAAATTCTGTGATTCAGAAGGACATGCCTTACATCCTCAAACTAAGTCTAACATGGAAATGTATAGCTCGTATGGCTTAATCTATCTTCATTGTGAGTCTTATATGGAGCTGTACAACGAGTATGGATTATGTTCTCAATCTGAGCTACATAGCTCATATGGCTTATGTCTTATTTTGAGCTCTAGCTCATATGTCTAATGTCCTAAATTTGTGTCTCACATAGACCTGTATAGCTCATATGGCTTACCTTAATCTGAGTTTTACATTGTACATGTATGTCCTGATTTTTAGCTCACCTGGCCTAAAAGGCCATGTGAGCTTTTGCCATCACTATGCGTCCGTCGTCCGTCTGTCAACAATTTAAAAAATCTTCTCCTCTGAAACCACTGGGCCAAATGTAACCAAACTTGGCCTGAATCATCACCAGAGTATGGCTTCTCAAAATTGTGTTCGATTAGGCGGTAGGTCAAACAACATGGCTGCCGTTGCTAAAAATAGAACATGGGGGTAAATTGCAGTTTTTGGCCGATAACTCGAAAATCGTTACAGATATCAAAAATCTGACTGGATAAAAATGATCAACATGGCAAGATCTACCTGCCCTGCAATTTTGAAGAAAATCTGAGAACCCATCTCGGAGTTATAGCCCTTTTTCCGTTAAATTTTCAAAATTTTTGCATTTTTTATTTTTTATTTCAAAAAGTGTAACAGATAGAGGTCAAGTGTAAATTGCAGAAATGTTCAGCATATCAAAGTCTACCCACCTCGAAATTTTGAAGAAAATCCATAAACCCTTGTAGGAGTTATTGCCCTTTTTTCACCGAATTTTTTAAATTTTCATATTTTTCATCTTTTATTCCTTAAACTATAGAAGATGAAGGTCAAGTGAAAACTGATGAAATGTTTGCCATGCTGTGGCAACTTCAAAACTGATGTTGAAAATTGTTCCTTTACCGCCATTTTCAAAATGGCTGCCCCAAAAAAGGCGGGAAAATTCAACATTGTCCGATTTCAATGAAATTTGGTTTCCAAATAGATATTGATGTTGCAACTTAAAACTGGTGTTGAAAATTGTTTGTTTGACTGCCATTTTCAAAATGGCCGCCAAAAAGGCGGGAAAATTCAACATTGTCCGATTTCAACGACATTTGGTTTCCAAAAAGGTCTTGATGTCGCAACTTCAAAACTGATGTTAAAAATTGTTCATTGACCGCCATTTTCAAAATGGCCTTCAAAAAAGGTGGGAAAATTCAACATTGTCCGATTTCAATGACATTTGGTTGTTATATAGCAACCACTATATATATATACATATATTTGGATATTTAATTCTCGGTGAAGGAATAATGATGAATTCTGGAAATAAACCATGTCAGTTTATAAAAACATTTAATCTAGAAAAACATGTATAGTTGTAAACAAATTATTAATTAACATTACGACATGTAACGGTTATACATGGTACATATACATGGTACAAGTAGTTCCTGGTTGATACATGTCTATTACATACTTTTATGAACTGGCCGTCAGAATTGATTGAACATCTGGAAGTAAGATGGACTATAAAAGACGGACTAAAAGACGACATCAAAGAGAGGCTCTTGGATTTAGATTCGGACACTTTGGCTAAACGATCACATACTTATATTCTAAAAACTCAGTTGTTAAATTATTATTCAGTTATTAAATTTATTATTATCACTCTACTGTGTTATATGGTTTCCAAATAGATATTGATGTTGCGACTTAAAAAGCGGTGTTGAAAATTGTTTGTTGACTGCCATTTACAAAATGACGTCTCGACTTCAAAACTGGTGTCGAAAGTGGTCCTTAGCAAGAATGTTTTTTGTCAAAAAAAGCCCAACAAAGAAATATAGTAAAACATGATCAGACTTTAAAAACAGTTCAAGATATTGGAGGTGTTCGAGCTACAAAAGTTTGAGAAACTGAAGATCAACTGTATAACTTACAATGTTTCCTTGATTAAGGCAACTGAAAGCCAGGTGAGCGATACAGGTTCCTGGGAGCCTCTGGTTAATTTCACAATGACTTGTAAGTCTTATATGGATTTTATCCTCAATGTGAGTCTCACACAGACCTGTTTAACTTTTATGACTTATGCTTTCAATTGTAGTCTTACAATGAACTATATAGCTCAGAAAACTCAGTCTGGAATCTCTATCTTACAATTATAAGGCTTATGTCATCTATCTGAGTCTCTTATGAACTTAAATAGCTCATCATGACAAGCAGTCTTATACTCTGAACTGAAAAACTCAGATTGCAAAGACTTGGATCTGTGTGTCACAATTATGAGGCTCAATTTGCCATCATTCTGAGTCTGTCATGAACTTATATAGCTCAGATAACAAACAACAAGTATAAACTGTTGACACAGATATTGTCTCGCCTTGCCCATGCATCGCATTAATCTGCACATTGATCTTCAGCAGCAGCCATGATAACAAAATGTAGGTCTTAATTTGTGTGCACTACCTGCTTGCTAAAATCTTCATATAATTGTTCAAGCATGATAGAGGGGTCAATGTGTATACCGGTAATCCTCAGGATGCAACTGCATGCCAAATATCGAGTGGCTGCATGACTGCAGGGTAATAGGCATAAAACGCCACTGAAACTGATCTGTACTGACGATAATGTAACTGCATACCAAATATCAATTGGCTACTATGAGTGGTTGATGCTAAACAGACCCAAGAAAAAAACTTGAACATTGATAACAAGAGGCTCTCAAGAGCCTGTATCGCTCACCTGGGCCATGGGTGACACATACAATCAAAAATAATAACACCAATGTTTAAAGGTCTCGATTTCAAGTCTGTTATTACACATAACCAACTGTCACCTCTAGTAAAGAAGACCATCTAAGGACCATTGTTCCAATTGACTATGTGGCTTAGAGAAGATCTTTGAATACCTTCCCATAGGGTCCAATGTTAAAACCAAGCTCCCCCGTTGGTGCCCATCTTGGATATGATGCGGACTTGCCGGACACATTTTTGAAAGGGGACCATGTAAGGACTATTTTGATCAAGTTTGGTTCCAACTGGCCAAGTAGTTTCAGAGCAGATGATCTTTAAACACATTTCCCCATAGGGTCCAATGTTTGAGTACGTTCCCTGCTGGCGGCCATCTTGGATATACAATGCGGACATGGCACACACATTTTAAGAAGGGGACCAACTAAGGACCATTGTGACCAAGTATAATTCCAATTGGCCAAGTACTTTCAAGTACTTTCAGAGGAGAAGCTCTTAGAATATGTTTCCCAATAGGGTCTAATGTTAAACTAAGTTTCCGCTGGCGGCCATGTTGGATGACATA
>MJUU01007127.1:103761-115784 GCA_002080025.1 Modiolus philippinarum
ATGACTCAGGCTTTGGTATAACTTCACACTCACTTGTGTTTGTCTGGATCACTAACAATGTTTTTACATAAAATGATGAAAGACTGTCTGTATATAAGATTCAACACCCCAGATAAGAAATAGTGATAAGATATTCTCAAATTAGTTTTTTATCAAGAACAGATTTATTTACTGATAAAGTCTACCTTCTTATTAAGTCTGTACAGATACTGTCAGACAACCATGTACAATGTACAATCAATGTACAAACTGGGGGACCAAACCCGGGGGACCAAATACAAAATACAGACGACAAACTGAAATAAGAAATACAAATATATGTTGTCAAACTACATACATCAAACTGAAGAACCATATATATATAAATATTATCAAAATCATCTTTCCACTGAGGAATTTGCCCATTACCATTACACAAAACTGCATGTGACAGATAAGGGCAGCTAAGAGGCAGAGTAAGCTCAAAGGATCTTCTCAATAAAGAAAATACTATCAGAACTATTCTTTCTTTTTTTTTCATAAACTGTTTTTAAACACAAAAATACAGAAAACACACCTTTACTCAGTTAATTTAAAACTTAATTGTGTACATTATAAAATATATGACATGACAATATTCAGCATACAATTTACACACAAAAAACCTAAGATAATATATACTTCATTCAAACACAAAAATAATTAGAGTTCATACAATTTAGTACTTATATATATAGCAAACAAACTGTAAGCAAAAACAACCAATCAAGCAGTTATCAACATAAACATGCATTCAGTCATATCATACATGTACAGGCAACTAATCAAAAAGGCAATTTTACCAAGTTCACAAATATATATGCAACAAATCAAACATTTCCCACAAATATAGGAAACCAATCAAAAGAGTTCATACATATACAGGCAACCAATCAACACATTCACAAATATTCAGGCAACCAATCAAAAAGTTTACACATATACAACCAATCAAAGAGTTCACAAATAAAGTTGCAATCAATCATTTCACAAGTATTCAGGCAATCAATCATAGAGTTTACACATATACAGGCAACCAATCAAAGAGATCACACATATACAGGCAACCAATCAAAGAGTTAACATGTAGACAATCAATAACACATTTCACACATCATCAGGCAACCAATCAAAAGAGTTCACACATATACAGGCAACCAATCAAAGAGTTCACACATATACAGTCAACCAATCATCAAAGAGATCACACATATACAGGCAACCAATCATAGAGTTCACACATATACAGGCAACCAATTATAGAGTTCACACATATACAGGCAACCAATTAAAAGAGTTCACAAATATACAGGCAACCAATCATAGAGTTCACCAATATACAGGCAACCAATCAAAGAGCTCACACATATACAGGCAACCAATCAAAGAGTTAACATGTAGACAATCAATAAAACATTTCACACATCATCAGGCAACCAATCAAAAGAGTTCACATACATATAAATATGCAAGCAATCAAAGAATTCATAAACAGGCAACCAATCCGAGACTAGCAATGCCGATTTGACAGAAATTATTTGGCACGATTTTATCCCTGTGAGTAACAAATTTGACAGTTCAAACAATTAATGAACTGATAAAAACAGTTTGAGCTAGAGGGAAGTTCTAGCTTTCCAGGTCAAACTACCTTTAAACTAGAGCTGTTGCCGAATGCAGCCTGTTACACCCCGCTCATTGAACCATGAATCAATATGGCAAGTGCAGTTTAAGTGTGTAAGGACACAATACAGTTGTGGACACAGTACAAATGTGGACACAATACAAGAATGGACACAATGATATACCTCCCCCTTTTTTCCAGAAAATATTCAAAGAAGAATTATCTCCACTCCTAAATTCCAGGTAGTGATCATATTACTTCATATACATCTTCAGGTCATGTACTACAACTATGTAACATTTCATCAAAATCCAAGCAGTCAAGAATGAGGACATGCGCTGACAAGTTTCCTCCGCCTTTTTTCCAGAAAATATTCAAAGACGAATTATTGCCCTTGAAATTTCAGGCAGCAGCCACTTTACTTCATGCACATCTTCAGCTGGTGTACTTCAACTGTTTAACATTTCATCAAAATCCAATTACCCGTTTAAGAGCACATGCACTGACAAGATTTGTCCCCCACATTTTTCCAGAAAATTTTCAAAGATGAATTTTCTCCCCTTCAAAATTTTGGGCAGCAGCATATTACTTCATGCACATCTTCAGGTGGTGCACTACATCTGTGCAACATTTCATCAAAATCCCACTATCCGTTTAAGAGGACATGCGATGACAAGGTTCGTCCCCTTTTTTATCAGAAAATATTCAAAGACAAATTATCTCCCCTTCACAATTCATCAAAATCCAAGCAGCTGTTTAGGAGAACATGCTCTGTCAAGGTATATTGACGAACAGACAGACAGATGGACAGACGGTGTTTCCTATATACCCCAAAACTTTATTTGCAGGGGGTATAACTAGAACAAAGGGACAACATCAATTGTTTAAAACATCTATGATCTTGGAACTAATTGCAGTTTGATCCATTGATGTTCAACTGTATGTTATTTTTGCAAGTTCCTCATATCAAAGAAAATGTCAAATCACTTCAACCCCCGTACTTTCATAAAATGCTTCCAGTTTTTATTACTCTATACTTATTAAATAATTATAGAAAAATAATTTATAATGACATGCTATGAAATTGGTTTAGATAGCACAAAATAACTAAATGCAATATCAAGAGGAAAAATAATTACTTCTCTAAAATGAAATGTCACCAAATATTTTTCCATCTTGTTGAGTTATTTTCAGTCTGAATGCCATGTGTCTGGATGAAACACATGAGTGCTGTTATGTAAGGAGATAATTCAAAAGTTAATGTAAAATGCATTAATTAGATCAATTTATCTATGTCAGATCACAATCATTATAAATAAAAGAAATCTTACCTTTATTTATAACAAAAACAACAACATTAGTGCATGCTACTGTGCTGATAACAGTTATAGTCTATTTCAAGTTATTTACATGCATCAAAATGCCAAGATATAGTCTGTTTCTCTATAAACTGTGTGCTATTAGTACTAATTAGTGTTTTTGTTTACATAATTATGCCAATATAAATATTTATATTTACCAAATTGTAGCCAGGCTTTGGAAAGACTATTATGCTGTTATGTGAAGAATTCATAAAAATCTGTGAATATATGTACAATTTTAGGCTTTGAATATATTGGGATGATTTCACCCATAAAATAATTAGTTTTCACTAAACATTTAATTAAAACCTCCATAACATAAATATCACATACAACCTTGTTACTGACAGATTGAAAACTAAAATGACATACAACATGATGGCTTATATCAGAAATCAATGTATATATCAAAATATTAGCATTGAGTAGTTAATGAAGCAATAACAGAATACCATTAGTCTGCAAAAATATCATCCATTAATGCATCCTTCAACTTATCTGCATGTAGAAGTTTATGTACAAAATACTTCAGTCTCAAAGACAATGGACAAAATAATTCAATTTAATTTGAAGATAAATCTGCAAAATATTCTATTTTTCATTTTTATGGTGTTTTCCAAATACCCTTAAATCTTTTAGTATGGTATCTAATTCTGATAATTGGTTCTAAAATCCATTAGTGATTAATGAAAAACTAGCTTTTATTTCTACATTCAGATGTAAAGTCTGACAAATAAGTCTTTTCCCAAATAACTTTCCATATGTTTGGGTTTTTATCTCCATTTTCCTGCAGTATGTTGATAAGGTTTCACACTGCAGTCATTATCTAATTTTGTTGCATTGTATCGTTTGTGATTATTTTTTGGATTATTTGTAGCAATATAGCATTTTTTTCAAAAATCTACAGAAATCTTAAAATCACCTACAAAAATTTTCATCCTCTAATCAATAATTTCAACTGTTTTTGTCACATCACAAAAGACCTTTCTTCTTGCAAAACAGTCCACTTATTGGGCATATTACTGAAAACTATATTGATAGGAAAAAAATTGAACACCCCATCCTGCAAATGATCAAGGAAATTACTACAAAAATCAACTAATCATGACCAAACTGAAACTTGAATGATTAGCAGTAAATATGCAAGCTTTTAAACAAGTTTCATAAAAGTTTAAAGTCAAAAGGGCAATAACTCCAACAAAATGGATAAATCCAATGAACTGTCAAATCAACAATTAAAGAGGTCTGTTTCATAATGATGATAGGAATGAGCTGTCAAATCAACAATTAAAGAGGACTGTTTTATGATGGTGATACCGAATGAGAGAGCAACAGAATGATGGGATGACAAACAAGGGTGAAACAAAATGTGTCCCAGGGGTATAATTAAATCAACTTACAATTCTTGTTAGGCTATGTATTTCCACATTTTTTCTCAAAATTTCAACCTTTTCCTGAATCCTTGCAAAACTTAACTTCAGAACGGAATATTTTTTTATTCTGTTGTACAAGAAACATGGACATGGAGAAAATAATCAGGACTGATGGTATATTATTAGTTTAAACTAATTGATGTGCAGTTTAAAATGATCAACAGCGGAAACAGGAAGTCATCAGTATTAATCCAATCATCATTTACTTTACATGAAACCTATAATAGCTCCGGATGACAAATTTATAAAGGAAACTGCTACTAACAAATTAGTAATTATAGAAGTCAAGCTGACAGGGGCTTCATTTATAATTTGGTAAAGAGAAGGATGAACCATAACATTACAAAGTAGATCATTACATGGCAGGATAAACAGAGAAGTTAAAGAGATAAGCAGAATTGGAAGATAGAAATTAATGAAGTCAAATTGTACACAGAAGGCATAAATAAAGGGCAACGCCGAGCAGCATGATACCACCACAGCATGTTCACAACAGAACTGGAAGATAGAAATTTTAAGTAAAAATTTTAACCATGAGGCATAGTAAATGAGATCTGAACTTGTCAATTGAACCATATTTGGAAAATATAAAAAAATTTGAAAATAGAAAATATCTAACAAAATAAGAGTCAGCGATCATATTTTAGAAATTGAAAGGGAAAGGTACAAAAATATTAAACGAGAAAACAGAAAATGTAAGAACTGCAATTCCAACACTATTGATGATGAAGAACATTTCTTATTTTCATGTAATAATAACACAAAACTAAGAGAAAGCTATTTACAGGAAATAAAATGTTTAATACCAAATATTGAAAGTAAACCAGATAAACTCTATGTATGTTTAAATTGTCCACAAATCGTGCAGTATACTGCTTCATTCGTTACAAGGTCTTTTGTGCTGAGGAAAGTGGACTCAACAACTGCATGATTTTTCATTTTGTAATCTTTGTTTTGTTTTATTATGGTTTTGTTATTATTCATGTATGCCTTCAACCCTAATGTATATAGGTATACATGTGCATTTAAATAAATAAGTAAACTTGAATGTAAGTTATTCAAGAGGAAAATATTGGTAAAAGTGACCTTATTTTGCCTGGATGCTGACCTACCACCAGAGATGTATGCATATATGCAAGGTTACATGATCCTACCATGCACACGATTGCTATGCATAGTTGAAGAGGTACCCAGTACACAGCTAAATCTGACATGGATACAGACAGACATAGACAGGGATGCCGGGCGTTCTTGATGCAAAGAAAAAATCTAAGTTATTTGCAATATTAATAGTGATTATATTTGAGCTACTATCAAATCTCAGAGAGGATTAAATTGAAAGCAGAGAAGTTTTTGTCACTTTGGAAATGAAAACATCAAACAAATATACATTAATTCCTGCTATCAACTTTAAAAATATTTCATACTTTGATCAACTTAAAATATCAACAGCTTTAGTATCTTGAAACCAAATCATTTTTAAATAACAAACAGATTGTCTATAGAAACATAAAGTTGGCATTGGATACTGAATCAAAAGGATACATATAGGTCTACAAAAAACTTAGACAGTCTATTGGGACCACACACAGATAAATATCTTTAAGAAGATAATAAATTTGTGTTTCAAACAAAAATCTATAAAATTATATACTACTTCTGACAAAAGTCATAATTCAAGTGTAATTTGCATCATGTTAATTGTATTAAGTAGCAGTTCATAAATTTATATGTCTTCACCGTTATAGGTACTGTAGAAACTCAAATCAATAGTCAAACAGAGATGTATGTATCATGTCAATCCAAAGGCCATGTAACCTGCAATGGACGTCCTATGACATGTGATTTACATTCATGTTAAATTAGAGACCATCCTCCATATAATTCTTGGAACAACTTCTCAGATTTTATCCAAAAATAAAAGGTTAAATTTCAACATTAATGAGTTTATCCACACAACCTATTTATCTCTTAGATAAAAATAAAAAATAAGTGTGAACTAATAAACAACACAAACACTTATAAACAGACAAAATGGCACCAAATATAAAGTAAAACATATAAGTGTTACACATACAATAAAATTTCTCCCTGTATAAATACATCTGCATACAATTACAGAAGTAAAGACAGAGAAAAGGGGGGATTAAAAAAAGCCATTATTATTTGTAGGAGGTCTCATGCTGCTTTATACAACTAACCCAGTATGTCCAGCATTATATACACATCATTTCCCAACAAATTTTTTTTCATACCCCAATGTATTTCTAAGCCTCAAACAATGCAATTTACAAAAAAGATAGCAAATCCTTGTGTCCAAAAATAGGGTCGATCCTCAAAGCCTATTTAATGCTTCTTCATGTACCTTAATCCTGTACTTAAGGGATGCTCCATTTAGAAGTTTCATGACCTCGTGAATTTCCTGTTTTTTAATTGTCATAATTTTTTGTTCTATATTTCAATTCAATTAAAAATCAAATTGAGTAAGTTTCGTAACTTACATGTGTCAAAAACTCAAAATGCTCAAATTTTGAATATATATGAAATTGTGTAATGTTGACCTTGTCCTCTGACCTTCAACCTTCCATGTGAATGACTTTGTTATTACATCAAATGAACTCATATCTTATTTGTTTGATATATTGGTGTGAATAATACAGCTCATATTTTATTAATTAGAAAATTTATTATAATAAACGATACAACTCATTTTTTTTTAGAATTTATGTGTAAAGTAAATTATTGAATTAAGTATAGAATTCCTTCATATAATAAGCTCCCAGCAAGATATTTTTGCTGATAATATTCAAGTTTAACTAGTAGAAAAAGCTTTGGGAAAACTGAGACTGCTTATTTCTACTGATAAGACTTAGAAATGCCAATGTAAATTAAGGGAGACCTTGTTATCAAGTACAAACACCTGTATAGTTAATTACAGGTATACAATGAAGCTAACAAACCAGGACTGTAACATCACAGTATTAAAGGTACAACCTATTCATTCACATTAGCTATTTTCTAGCTACAATTAAAGCACTGATTAAATATATTCTTTTGTAAAATTCACTTCCGCTTTACTCACTAAATGCATTAGCTTCAGTAGAAATTTGACTCCATTTTCAATTGTGTTCCTGTAATTGTTGATAGATGTTAACGAGGTACAACGTTTATGAATTAATTAATAAATAACAGGATTCAGTTTAAATGCAGCTTCAGATCAATATTTTGGTTTTCCAGTCAAAGGGGAATAACTCTAAAATCCATTTGTTCAGAATTTGAGAAGAGTTCGTTCACACTTCAGATTATCCTTCTGCTAGTTTTTGTTGATTTGGGTAACAAACCCAAAAATAACCACATAAAGTATGTAAGTGTAAAATAAATCATACAAGTCAATTCTTTTGAGACCAGTTTACACCCTGGAATTAAAGAATATCTGTACAAAGAATTTTAGATATTTTGTGTCATTCTACAAATATGTTTCAATGACTTAAACAAAAGTTTCCACAGTTACAGGAAACAATAAAATCAGCAAGTGTTTGTTCCACTCAACACTGCATGCTATAACTTGGCATAACGAATGATGACATTGCAGTTTTACTACAAATTGGTTATTTAAAAGACAGATTTTTACTGTATGCTCCAATTCACACAATGTACAATGATACAAAATTATGTATCATCTTCGTAATAATCACATCATGTTAAAATTGACATATTACATCATTAAAAGGTAGCACGACAGTCGTACGACAGTCACTTGCTAAGATACAATTTAAATCAATTGTACATGATGGGTAATATAACTAGACTGATTGCCCAAGGATCACTGTAAGTTATCCAGTAAAAGTCATCTCTTACATGTTTTATATTTTCACATCTATGTTCACTGTAAATTTTCTTGACATTGTGGATAATGTTAAAGAAATTCTGTATCCAAAAATTTATTTTTTACATGACAGAGATACACATTTAACATTTATGGATACTTTATATACAAAGTTTTAAATGGTATAACATAATGCAGGTCAGTAAGTCAATAACCATGAAATTAAGGTCAAGGTTACCAGACAGATGCCAGACTGGCATATACAAACTAAGATGTGACATACTACAATGTACACAATAGAAGAAATCAATAAACTTATTATAATGGACCTATCATTACAAATACTGAGAGTGAAACTATATTACAATTTTAATAAAGTTACTAAACCATGAAGACAGGGTCAAGGTCATCTGATGCTGGAAAGTTCAAATCAAAAACTGCCTGTGGACAACAGCTGTACATTTGTAGTATATAAGTAACATGTACAGAGCTTTTACAGTTTAGAGAAGTGGTAACTTGTGTCATTTTGTATGCAAAAGAAATGATGTTGATAGATCAAACAGGAATATAATAGACACCTTTCACTAATATGTCTATGACAGTGATTTATCACAGTGAGTCTCTGGCTGTACTGTAAATCATAGTGTAGTTGTTGGGGAGAGCATTAAGTACTTCATTTTTCAGACAGCAAATGTATTCTTTTTTTAAATATTAGTGAGTGATCTGGGCATGTTTGTCAATCGCAGCTTGTTAAAACTTTATAGACAGAATTAATTTTGCAGACCTCCTCTTTTTCAAAACTTTGCAAACTTATGCAAATTATATGCAAATGAGCTGATACTTTTCAATGCAACTTTGCCAGCATCTTTATACAAGTATGTGGAAGAATGGGGGGTGGGGGTGGGGTAAGATGTTGGGTGGCAAGGGTGGAGTGGAGGGGTTTGGAGGTGGGCAGATGTGAGGGTACACCTACTGAACTAGAGGCTCTCAAGAGCCTGTAAAGCTCAACTGGTCCATGACTAGCATAAACTGCAGCCTAAATTACTCATTTTCTAACAGTTTCAAAGGAGAAAATCTTTGAACGTGTTTTCCCCATAGGGTCCAATGTTAAACAATGTTCCCCGCTGGCGGCCATCTTGGATGAGGTGCAGACTCTTCAGACATAATTTTTTAAGAAGACCATTCAAGGCCTATTGTGACCAAGTTTGATTCCAACTGACCAAGCAGTTTCAGAGAAGAATGTCTTTGAATGTGTTTTTCCCATAGGGTCCAATGTTAAACTATGTCCCCCGCTGGCGGCCATCTTGCACATTCTTCAATAGGTACCGACTATGGACAGTTGTCACCAAGAATGGTTCCAATTGGGCAAGTAGATTCAGGAGTTTCTACGGTAATTTAAAGCCCCACTATTAATTACAACCCATTTCAGACCATCATTTAGGAAATAAAGGGCTACGCCGAGCGCAGCATGATACGACCGCAGCATGTCGACCACTGAAATGTTTAAAGTGAATGTGGACACAGTAAAGATTGATTGATTAGTTAGAGTTTAACGTCCAATGAGCAATATTTCAGCTATATCAGGACGAGAACAAGTTAATCAATTCAAAAAATTGAAAGTATCAGAAGAAAGAAATAAAGGTGGAAGGGACAACCTGGGCAACGACTTTTGACTGCCACTGGAAAATTGGAGAAATGGGTAGGGGCAGGAAATTTAGCCTTCCATACGACACCCAGTGTGTCTGCTCTCTTAAGAGAAATATAGAAGGGGTCTTTATACTGCATGGAGCGTGGCGTTTCTCCACACAGTTTGGCTACAATNATCTATTTGGAAACCAAATTTCATTGAAATTGGACAATGTTGAATTTTTCCGCCTTTTTTGGTGGCCATTTTGAAAATGGCGTTCAATGAACAATTTTCAATATCAATTTTAAGTCGCAACATCCATATCTATTTATAAATCAAATTTCATTGAAATCGGAAAATGCTGAATTTTCCCGCCTTTTTCGGCGGCCATTTTAAAAATGGCATTCAACAAACAATTTTTAACATCGGTTTTGAAGTTGTGACATCAATACCTATTTGGAAACCAAATTTCATTGAAATCAGACAACGTTGATTTTTCCCGCCTTTCTTGGCGGCCATTTTGAAAATGGGGGTCAAAAAACAACTTTCAACACTGGTTTTGAAGTCGTAACATCAATATCTATTTGGAAACCAAATTTTATTGAAATTGAACAATGTTGAATTTTCCCGCCTTTTTTTGGCGGCCATTTTGAAAATGGCAGTAGAAGAACGATTTTCAACACCACTTTTGAAGTCAGCACAGCATGACAAACATTTTATCAATTTACACTTAACCTTCATCTTCTATAGTTTTGGAAATAAAAGACGAAAAATATGAAAATTTTGAAAATTCTGTGAAAAAAGGGCAGTAACTCCTACAAGGGTTTTTGGATTTTCTCCAAAATTTCAGGGTGGGTAGATCTTGATATGCTGAACATTTTTGCAATATAAAGTTGACCTCTATCTGCTATAGTTTCTTTGATAAAAAATTAAAAATATTAAAATTTTGAAAAATTTCCGGAAAAGGGGCAATAACTCACAAACTGGTAATCAGATTTTCTTCAAAATTGCAGGGTGGGTAGATCTTGCCATGCTGATCACTTTAACTGCTGTCAGATTTTGGATATCTGTAACGGTTTTCGAGTTATTTGCCAAAAAACAGCAATTTACCCCTATGTGCTATTTTTAGTAACAGCAGCCATGTTGGTCCTCGGACTAATCGAACACAATTTTGAATCTAGATACCCTGGTAATGATTCAGACCAAGTTTGTTTAAAATTGGCCTAGTGGTTTCAGAGGAGAAGATTTTTGAAAAAGTTTACAACGGACGGACGGGTGGACGGACGGACGCCAAGTGATGGCAATAGCTCACATGGCCTTTTAGGCCAGGTGAGTTAAAAATGGCAATTTTTGCCCTTTTTTTTTGGTTTTAGGTTGCCATGGAAACATGCAGAGATGGCCAGCAATATTGTGTTTACATATAGAGTGGTCTGTCCTCTTTGCTATCATATATAAACCGCATGAAAATTCCTTGGTCTGTAACAGGAGGATCAGATTTTGATAGTCCCTTAGGGACAAAAATGCATTTTTTGCATTCAACTTGGTGTAAAAAATTCCAAAATTTTTTTTTTATTTTTCAAAATTATTTCTTATAGTCTGGCACATTTTTTAACCTCTGCTATAAGCAAAAAGTCCAAGAACTTGAGAATTCAGCAGCAAGTATTGGAGTAAGGGCCATCTTGTGACAGACCACCCATCAAATCTCTCTTTTAGCAATTTTTAGGTTTCCATGGATACTAAACAGGGTCCTGCAACTCTGAGACTTTAGATTCTCGGCTGTTTTAGGTTTATTTGTTTAGTATCTATCTGTCTTTCATGACTCATGAACTCTTATTACCAGTGCATGAAAGGCCATTAGGGCCATCACAGTAACCACATGGCCCACGATGCCTCAAGGCATTGTTTGCTTGGAAAGTGTTTGATGACGCATGTTATTTTAAACATTTGGTGGTAATGGAACATATTCATGTATACTGCTAAAGATTATTTTGATATTTTGAACTATCTATAGGATGTAACTCTATGTAAGAAGAACTATCTATAGGATGTAACTCTATGTAAGAAGAACTATCTATAGGACGTAACTCTATGTAAGCAGAACTATCTATAGGATGTAACTCTATGTAAGAAGAACTAT
>MJUU01007134.1:0-32713 GCA_002080025.1 Modiolus philippinarum
TATTTTTTCAACTCAAATTTTTTTCCGCCATCTTAGCAGGGGAGATAACCAAATCGGGTTATAAATAACAAAATACCTAAGTTACACTGCATTTAGTTTCTGCATATGCGCATTTCGACAACTTACTTCGGTATTTTGATATTCATTACCAATGGACCGATTCCTCTGCTGGTAGATCGTTAGTCCCCGAGGGTATTCAGCAACCCAGTGGCCAGTACTTCGGTACTGGTCCGAAAACTGATTTCATTTGAAAACTTGCAATGTCTAAATTTAAGGAAATTTGTTCAAAACTAAGGAGTATCATCTTCTTGCATAGCTCTTTTCTTTTGTGATTTTGGCTTTTCTATTTATACCCTTTTGATAATTGTTCTTTATCAGGTTTTACGCATATTTCGGTTTATGGACTTCCATCTTTTTTAACTTAATCTGCACTGAAGGGGCATAAGTTGTCGAAATGCGCATATGCGGAAACTAAATTCACAGTTACCTCGGTAATTTGATATTTATGACCACTGGGTCGATGCCTCTGCTGGTGGTCTGCTAGTCCTCGAGGCTATTCACCAACCCAGAAGCTGGTGCTGGCCCGAAAACCGATTTCATTTGAAAACTTGAAATATCTAAATTAAAGGAGATTTTGTTCAGCACGAAGGAGTATCTCCCTCATGCATAGCTCTTTCCTTAGCTGATTTTGGCTTTTTTTATTTAGATCATTTTGGTAATTTGTTCTCTATCAAGTTTTACACATATTTCGGTTTATGGATTTCGAAATGTTTTGACTTAATCTGTACTGAGTAGATATAAGTTGTCAAAATGCGCGAATGCAGAAACTAAATTCATAGTAACTTCAAAATTTTGATACTTATGTCTCTTCAGTTTTTATCTGGAAAGAACATTAATGTAACTATTGTAACTGTTTTTCACATTCAGGGAAAATACAATATCATCTAAGCAGATAACAAAACAGATTGACCAACTTATTTAAATTTAATTTTTTTAAAATTTAAATGACATGTATTACTAAAAAATTGATATGTTCTCATTCATGTTGACTAAGAAGCTGGACTGTTTTATTATCTTAGAGAACAGCCTTTAAAACACATTTTAGTAATACAAAACAAAAGAACTCAGTTAATTGGACTTGTTTTGATATGATGTCAGCACTTGAATTTTTGCTTGACAATATATTCATTCGTTTCGGTAACTCAATTTATCGCCAGGTCATAGGTATTTATATGGGTACCAATTGTGCACCCCTTATAGCGGACCTTTTTTTATACTGCTACGAATATCAGTTTATGACCAACATCAGCAAAGACCCATCTAAACAGCATTTAATTGAAAAGTTTAAGAACACTTTCCGATATTTAGATGATATTTTAACTTTAAATAATGAATTAGATACTACAATTTATGATAAAATGGGCGATTTTTCTTTTTCCATAGTAAATTATCCATTTCTGGGTGGCGATGTTCCATTAGCGCCATCATATGGTGTTTACATATCTCAACTTGTTCGATTTGCTCGAGTATGTAATAACGTTTGCGGTTTTAATAAACGGAATCTTTTCATAACTGAAAAACTATTACATCAGGGTTTTCGTTATCATAAACTAGTTAAAACCTTTACTAAATTTTATCATCGATATAAAGACTTAGTTCATAAATACAATGCAACCTGTAAACATCTAATCAAGGCTGATATTTCACATCCCTTTTTTTACGGTAATGTTTTACATAAGAGTAAAAAAAATACTTGAACTCGCCTCACAAACTTATAAAACCTTTAAATCGGCTAATTCATAAGGGTTATAATTACGGTATTGTCGTAAAGTCATTACGTATGGCCTTCTTTGGTATTAACATTGATTTTTTGTATAGGGTCTTTGCATCTTAACTAATATGAAAAAGAAAGGAAATGGGGTAAATGTCAAGGAGACAACATCCCATATCCAGGTTAAAACGACCAAAAATAAAACATCTAGGGGTCACCATATGGTCTTCAACACAATGAGAACCTCACACCATATAGTAAGCCCTAAATGGCCCCAAAAAGGTAAAAGAGTTAATAAATCAATGGAAACAAACCACATCCAATAACCCAAATATCAAGAAACTAAAATTTTATAAGAAGACAAGGACAAGCCAATGACCAACATATTCCTGACTTGGGACAGGCGCAAAAATTGCGGTGGGGTTAAACTCGGTCTCTTGGATCCAAACCCTCCCCCTATGTGTGGTGAATGGCTAAAAATAAATACACAAAAAGACTCACAGTAAAAATCAAACTAGAAAAAAGTCCAACTTATCAAGACGAGTACCCTTACAATGAAGTACATAAAACATGAAGACAATACACACACGTACTGTCCGGACAAATGCTCGCAGTTACTGACAGCTAGCTAAAGACATAATTTCCGTTGACTATGATATCAAGCCTTCTTACATATGAAATTTCAATTGAAATACTTCTAAATAGATTTGGTATAACAACATCATCAATTATGAAAGAAGAACATGATATTGTGCAATGCCAAATACTGCCAATATGAAAAATTGTTTAAATTTAGTTATGGTGTAAAGCCTTTAGGAGATGATCAATATTTTTGCCAACAAAAACCAGAAGTAAAGATTTAACAACAATGCTGTATTTATATCCTTTATGAATAAGTTTGTTCAACGGATTAATAAGTTTGGAAGGACATTTTTTGAATTTATGCGCTTTGTAAATGATGTGAAATGCCCTGATGTATAAGAGTCCTGCATGTAGAACCAAATTTTCTTAATAAGTCAATGTATCTATAATAAAATTTAGAGAATGTTTTTATCAATTTATGATATCTAAACCCTTGATGTAGAAGTTTTTCAGTGAGACAAATATTTCGGTCGTTGAAGTCAGAAACATTACTACATACTCGTGCATATCGAACAAGTTGTCGAACACATTCTAAATTTCTAAAATCAGTATTGCATGGGCACGGGTTACGTATTCTGGTATATGTATGAAACCATTATGCTAAACAATCTTGGTGGAAGCTGTATACTGAGGGTACATAACTTTATTTGTCAGCATCTGTTGGTAATGGGTCTGGAGCTGCCAGCATGTCAGTAAACTGCTAGTAGTCTTTAGTGATTTCATGGTTATGTCCGTATATTTAGTTCTTTCAGTTTCATTTTTCACAATTGACTCAGTCCTGTTGCTAACTGAATTTTACTGTTGTTAGTATTGTTTTTTTTATTTATCACATTGGCTATAGGGGGAAGGTTTGGGCCCAATAAAACTAGTTTAACCCCGCCGCAGCAGGTTTGCGCATGTCAGGAAATTTATTAAGCTTTTGTGTGTCTTGTCTGTTTTCTACTTAGTTTACTTTATGTCTATAGGAGTCTACGATGATGTTTATTTCGTTGAACTTGATTACTCTTTATTTAGGGGCTTACTCCGCCCCGCCGTTGGGTGTGGGGTCTCCTCACCGTTCATTGAAAATCTTACGGTGGCTTAGAGTTGTTATTACTCCTCTTTGGGTCGTTGTCTCTTTGACACATTCCCTGTTTCATTTCTTTTTTCTATCAAGCTATTGCAGTAAACGCTTTCTTCTAATTGGTCATGTTTAAAGTGCAATTTCTTATGCATTTTTATGTCGTTCACAGAGCATTGAAAAAAGGAAAGTGTGCTATTGATAGTTACTTTTTAGACAACACAAGCTTAATCCATTTGTTCTTTTTAATTTGACAAAACGTCTCCGCAGGTTTAAGTCTTTAGTGGTATCTTCTCTTGAAACAGTCCGCATCCATTATTGGGTTTTCTTGATCTAATCACTTCATGCCTTTAACCAGTCGGGCACATGTGTGAATTTAGTCCTTATAGGAGACGATATAGTTCCAATATAGTGTTTATTTTGTTACATATTCAAAGTGTTGACAGCTGAATTTTATTTAATTGGAAAGTTTTGCTCCTTTTGAGCCTAAATTTATATTGTTTCGTCAAGAAATAAAAATTTTATGGGCATGGGCGGCGCAGGATTTTTTTCTGTTAAATTCAAGCAGGAAGTACCGATCCTTGTGTTGTTCACTTCCAGGAACCAGTTCTTTCATAAATGCAAGTTAAGGGTGTTGATTTTCTCATGAGAGTTTCTTGAAAGATGCTTTTTAAAGATGAGACACGTGTCACTTCATTTGAACATTTAGTAAAATTTCTACAAAGTATTTAACATGGGAATCTATGGGAGACTGAATTAGTGATGTTATACCATAAGCTATTATACGACGGTTATTTCCTCTAAGGTTAGTAATATTATATGTAATTCATGGAGAAAAAAACTTTAGATATCAAAGTGATTGGAACTTATAGCAAAATTGAGTTTGTCTATTTCGTTTTAAGCTTTTGATTAATCCATTAACTTTATTTTGAAACTTGCAATTATATCTAAATTTACTAAATTTTGTTCAAAACTATAGGGGGTATCTTCCTCTCGCATGACTCTGTTCTTAGGTGATTTTGGCTTTATTATTTAATTGCTATTAGTACTTTGTTCTCTATCCGCCTTACACATATTTCGGTACAAGGATTTCCAAATGTTTTGATTTGATCTTCACTGAAGAGATATAAGTTGTCGAAAGAAATGATCTTATAAAGAAACTAAACATAAACTTCGGCATTTTGTTGTCTTGTTATTTATTACCACAGGGTCGATATCTCTGCCGGTGGACTACTATTTCGTTTTAAGCTTTTAATTAATCCTTTCAATTTTATTTTGAAACTTGTAATACTGGTATATAAATTTAACCAAATTTTGTTCAAATCAATAGAGGGTATCTTTCTCTCGCATAGCTCTGTCCTTAGGTGATTTTGGCTTTATTATTTAGATCCTGTTGGTTATTTGACCTCTATCCGATTTACACATATTTCGGTATATAGATTTCCAGATATTTTGATTTGAACAGCAGTGAAGAGATAAAAGTTGTCGAAATGTTCATTTTCTTACCACAATGTCATGGTCGATACCTTTGCTGGTGGACTGCTTGTCTCCGATGGTATTCACCAACCCAGAAGCCAGTACTTCGGTGCTGACCCGAAAACATTTTATTTTGAAGCTTGCAATTTCTTAATTTAACCAAATTTTCTTTAAACTAAGGAGTATCTCCCTCTCGCATAGCTCTGTGCTTAGGTGATTTTGGTTTTACTATTTAGATCATATTGGTGATTTCTACTCTATCAGCTTTTACACATTTCGGTATATGGATTTCCAACTATTTGATTCGATCTGCACCAATCTAATTAAAATTATACCTACAAATTGTTCCTTACACTCACTGCATGATAGATCTAACACCCCATTCTACTTTCTGTTCTGATAACCTTTTCTAAATCCTCTGGTTTTATCATAAGTCCAATGCTTCCAAAATCCTTGAAGCTGCAATCTAATTGGTTGATTTGAAAGTTCATCAGAACATAAAGTAGAATGGGATGTTGTTAGATCTACCATGCAGTGAGTATAAGGAACAATTGGCTGATCTAATTTCAATCAGATTGGAACAGCACTGACGAGATATAAGTTGTTGAAATGCACATATGCAGAAATGAAATTAATAGTAACTCGGTATTTTGTCATTTATTACTGTTGGACCGATGCCTCGTCTAGTGGACTGTTAGTGCCCGGGGTATTCAATAACTCTACACCCAGTACATCAGTGCTGGCCCCAAAAACCAATTTTATTTTGAATTTGCAATATCTAAATTAAAACAAATTTTGTTCAAATCTAGGGAGTATCTCTCTCTCGCATAGCTCTGTACTTAGATAATTTCGGCTTTACTATTTGATCATATTGATGATTTCCATCAGCTTTTACACATATTTCGGTGTATTGATTTCCAAATGTTTTTGATTTGATCTGCACTGAAGAAATAGTTGTCGAAATGCTCATATGAAGAATCTAAACGTTGACTTCGGTATTTTATTATGTATTACCAATGGGCCAATGCACTGTCTGACTGTTAGTGCCCTAGCGTACTCAATAACCCAATAGCCAGTACTTTGATGCTGGCCCGAAAATCTATCATCTTGTAAACATGTTTCGATTTATAGATTTCCAAATGTTTTAATTTGATCTGCACTGAAGAGATATAGGTTTTTGAAATGCGCATATACAGAAACTATATTGTCACGGGTTTGGGTAGGACATGACACAATAGGGTATACGGGTATACGTTACAAACCAGACAGACAGTAGGGAAAGAGACATCCTTTTTGCAATATAACTATAAAGAAATCGTAAATCTATAACAATATGTTTATTATCTAAATTACGAAATTAAAACATGACATAGGAATGAATATACCTGTTGGGCAATAGCTTCCCTGATCTTGGATGTTCAAGACTGACTTCTATCTTCACTATGAGCAAAACAACCCTCAAAACGTTCAGTTTTCAAAGGGGACAAGACAATATGTCAATTAATATAGCGAATAATTCGCACAAAACATTCAGTTTTGTAAAGTCAAGACCGTATGTCTTACGATATAGCTGAAAATATCGTGAATAATTCAGTACAAAACACTGTGTTGTAACTATCTCTACGGGTATACGATATAGCAGAAAATATCACAAACTTTCAAATAAAATACATGCAACCATAAATAACTATGTTCCAGTAACTTTCGTAAGCTTTTGGCTTTGATAAGCACACTTTTAACTTTACTCCATTTCATGACAACAGTGCATGATAAATACGTTAGGAAATTCACCCCATAAAACTGTACCTAAGTACACCAGTCACTTGAAAAAAGTAAAAAATAATAAAATATAAAGTTTCCTGTACCTTTGGACCTTATGCGCTTTCCACTGCAGAGAATCTCCTCTGAAGCCTCTAAGCAATCTTCGCAGACGACTTTTGAATCACCAAAGCGCTGAAATTCATATCTGACCGCTTTTTTTATACTCCTGCAGCCGTAGCTATAGTAATTGTGAAAATTTCACAATTAAACGGCAACTGCCTCAGCAGCGCGAAAATGAAGGGTTTCAAATAATAATTAATAGCATCTTTTAATAACATTAGGACAATAAAGCATTGTTCTAATCCAAAACCATATGAAAATAGACAATTATATTTCATACAACTTTTATGAATTTGACTTTGATAAGACGCCCATTTGTAAAAGTTTTAACGACTCTCCGTTTCCCTCTTGTGAATCTTCGGAACTACTTCCGAATGGGTTATGTTGTGAATGGAATGTAAACATGAAAGTGTCGGTATTGCTTTGATGTCAAAAACCAAGAATAATATGAAGTTTTCCCATAATATGAGAGTGTAGGTTTTGAATAACAAATGTTGGAACTTGACTTATGTCCCCAAAATATTGTGACAACTCCCAGATTCACTAGAAATTCAGATCAAAGCAAGACATCACTTGCCCTATTTCGGCCAACGATGTGTACATACATACGACCATGCCATGATATAACTGAAATATTTGAGTTCAAAACCTTTGTTTCCAGTATTCAGTAGATCATAAAATGAACTTTTAAAACAGCAGAGACATAAATTGGCAATCTATGCACAGTTGCATAGTAAAATGTAAACATTACAGGCTAAGATAGAAAAAGGAGGAAAACGGGGAAGAGACAACGACCCAAGGGGGAGTAATAACAACTCAAAGCCACCATAAGATCTTCAATGAACGGTGAGAAAACCCCACACCCAACGGCAGGTCGGAGTCGGCCCCTGAATAAAGAGTAATCAAGTTCAGTGAAATAAACATTATCCTAGACTCCGATAGACACAAAGTAAACTTAACTAGAAAAAAGACAAGACACTCAAAGGCTTAATAAATTTCCTGACTTAGGACATGCGCAAACCTGCTGCAGTGGGTTAAACTAGTTTTATTGGGTCCAAACCTTCCCCCTATTGATATCTGCTTAAACCCTGGGCCCTTACATTACCCTCTGCTCAATTGTGAGGTCCTCCGAACAGTTTCTGACTTCCAGTAAATAGATTGTCTCAGGACATTTACCTTTTTCAATTTTTTTTATAAACTATGATAATAAAATAAACACAATCATCAAGTTTTGTGATCTATTAAAACAGTAACTATTTTGTGAACTCCTCTAATCAAATCACTGAATAGTCCATGCTCGAACTTCCACAACTCGACTTCAGATATACGGATGATATCTCTTGTCTCGTCTATCGCTCTGATAATATCCCTTTCTTCTCTAAACCATAGGTTCAATCCCTTCATTTCATACGTAAGTTGTTAAAAGCTGTTGTTTGTTCACTAATTGCTTTTGTCATTTTTCTTGTTTTTTCTTCACCTAACTTAAAAGCACTCTTAATAAAGGTGGATACTACTTCAAGATTTTTATTCATTTCTTCCACAAAGTGTTGCACATCCCTCTTTTTCGATGTTACTGTATCACCACTTCCAGATGAAGAACTTGTAGAACTTTCCTCCAACTCCTTATTCTTAACTGTTGATGACTCAATATTCTCTTTATCAAAAACTTCCATCTCAGTTGACTCCTCAGAGGTAGGAAGAACATCTTGTACTCTCTCGTACAATACTTCATTATCGTGACTATTGTTCTGTTCATTTTGCTGGTTTACTTAAGTGTAACTGTTCTCTTTCTTCCAAAATCTTTTATCTCCTTCTCATAGTATTCCTTTGACTTTTCTTATCATATATCTTATTCTCATCTGTAATCAGGAAGATGTTTTGACCATACCCAAAGAACACATTGGGGTTAATATTAATTTTCTGTTTTTTTTCTGTGATTCAACTATTTTTTATGTGGTAAACCGGACACTGATCTGGTGTTAGGTGTTTTTTTTCTGTAATGGTTCAAAACATATCTGAAGGAATATATTACGTGCTTCTTAGTTGCACTACATTTGACACATTTCTATGCTGTACCTCTTTTTACAGTACTACAAGCCATACTGAAAAGATAAAAAAAATGTTCATTTCCTTTGTTTGGGTTCTAGTACTGCTGATGAGGAATAAATTTCCGAAATAGCCATACAGCTCATTAAAATTATTGCAGTTGGAGTTAACATATGTGTTATGGTCTCATGTCCATTTACTCCATATCCTTTCGTAAAATATCATATTAAGTCATTATCCAAAACTTAATTTTCACAAACAGTAGTATATCAAAACAAACATAATCATGTGATCACTTTGATCACCTTCCAACACTTGATTTACAAGTATCTGTTTTGACTATGGACATTGTTCATCCATCTAGCTATAGGAGCAACAGTATACCAAACCATTTTTGCTTATATATAAGATCTGGGCATGTTACATCCATGACTCATATACATCACAAAAATACTAATTCAAAATTCATATACACATTATAGTGTCTAGTCTCATTTCAATTAACTCACAATTCTCAGGAGTACAATATCCAACTCATTATTGTATATATCATTTCAGTACATATCAAGAAAACTGGGAATTAACATCCAAGTATCAATGCACCATTTCAACATTTTCAGTAAACAAATGGAAATTACTGGCACACATCCATTTTCTACAAAACACACAAATGCAACAAAGAATTCGCCCATTGCTTCGATATACTACATACTTCTGTATGTACAATACAGTATCAACTTTTATGCATATTCACATACTAATTTTTGTAAAATCAGATATTCTATTTTCTTCAAAACTATTTAAACTAGTTCACATATCAATATCAAACTTATAATCATGACTTTTTCGAATTTGTACTTTCAGTACTCATCATCTATTACCATTTGAACTATAAAATTACTTCGTATCAGCACAACATTATACTGATAACTCACTGAAATCATCATCAATTACTAACACTAAATACATAGGTTTACACTTACACTAGCATAACTCATTTACTTTTCTTACCATCAAATTCAAAGGAAATTAACTTCCAATATTCTTTTTGTCTCATACAATTGCTATAATCACATAGTATTTACTAATATATTACTTTTTATTTTCAGTGTCACCATAGAAAGTCAGTCTTGAACTTGGGAAACACCTTATCTTAATGAGATAAAAGTGAAAACTCAACATCAGTGAATTTCAAGATCAAGTTTTAATCAACAATTTAATCCAATAAAATATCAACAATATCATAAATGCAATAAAATCATATAAAAACAATTATGTTGTTAAAGTTTCTTTCTAGCTGTTATCAACCATTTAGGTGGATTATCTCCCTTGTAAGGTCTCAACTTGTCATGGTGGAATAGTTTTTTGGCCTCCTTTATTATCCATTTGAATAACAAAATTCAAATCAAATACTTTCTCTCTCACGAGATATGGTCCATTATAGAAAGGTTCCAACTTTGGAGCAATTCCTTTTACTCTACTTTCTTTTAGCACCAAAACAAAATCTCCAGGGTTATATTTGAAAACTGATATCTTGGTATCATAAATTTCTTTGTGCCTTTTAGTCGAAGTTTCTAAATGACTTCTTGCAACATCATGTGCCTTTGCATTGAAGATTTCAACAAATCAACATATTGAGCACAAGAAGTAACTTGCTGATCACAGCTTGTAGTACTACCATATGCTAATTCTGCTGGTACTCTAATTTCCCGTCCTAATATCAGTAGGTTGGGAGTCATCCCAGTTGACTCATGTATAGATGATCTATAGGCGGATGTTAAACATCCAAGATTTAAATCCCAGTTCTCCTGTTCACCTCTTAAATAGGCTTTAATCATTCTGATTAGTGTTTTATTTAACCTTTAAACAATTGCATTTCTTTTCGGGTTTTTCGTACTGGTACGAGTCTTCCTTATCTCAAGAATTTGACAAAGTTCTTTAAAAATGTTGCTTTCGAAATTTCTTCCCTGATCACTTTATTTTGATAATGGACATCCATATCTTGAAATAACTTCATTCAAAATTGCATACGAGCAAGTTTCAGCAGTTTGATCTGGGATAGGTAGTATCTCTACCCATTTACTGAAATGGTCTGAAACTACTTAAATGTATCTGTTGTTTCTCGGTGTTCTTGGCAATGGACCTAAAATGTCTATAGCCAAACAATCAATTGGTGCATCACTATTAAGTGAACCTAGAGGTGCTTTCGGTTTTTTTGGTAAATCTTTTTTTGATTCACATATATCACATTTCAAGACATATGAAAAAGAAAGGAAATGGGGTAAATGTCAAGGAGACAACATCCCATATCCAGGTTAAAACGACCAAAAACAAAACATCTAGGGGTCAACGTATGGTCTTCAACACAGTGAGGAACCTCACACCATATAGTAAGCCCTAAATGGCCCCGAAAAGGTAAAAAAGTGAATAAATCAATGGAAAAAAACCATATCCAATAACCCAAATATCAAGAAACTAAAATTTTATAAGAAGACAAGGACAAGCCAATGACCAACATATTCCTGACTTGGGACAGGCGCAAAAATTGCGGTGGGGTTAAACTCGTTTTCTTGGATCCAAACCCTCCCCCTATGTGTGGTGAATGGCTAAAAATAAATACACAAAAAGACCCACAGTTAAAATCGAACTAGAAAAAAGTCCAACTTATCAAGACGAGTAGTTATTCACATCTTCTTTCAGATGATACCAATAGTATTTCTGAAGTAATTTCTGTTTTGTACGTTTTCTGCCAAGATGGCCAGATAAAACCACATTATATGCTTGATATAAAATTTCTGGTCTTAGTTCCTTAGGAACAAGATATTGGTTATAATTCCCTATTCCTTCACTTTTAAGGAATTTTTTGGTGATAACACCATCAATTAATAATAGTGAATCCCACAAAATCTAGTAATGTCTAGATTCTGGACTACAAGTTATTTCTTCTTTTGTTGGTTTTATACCTGCTCTAAGGGTAAGGCATATAATTTTCATATCAGGATCATTTTCTTGAGCTTTTACTAGCTTCTGTTTTTTTTTCTTACATTTGTTACAGGGACCACACTTCAGTGATTCCAGTGCATTTTGATTTGCACAACTGCAGTCATGTAGGGTTTCACATCGGCTCAATGCATCTGCATGGCCCATTTTCTTACAAGGTCTATACTCAATTACAAAGTTATAGCCTGAAAGAACTTCAATCCATCTGGCTATTCTGCCTTGTGGTTCTTTTAACATTAATAACCAAACAAGAGCTTGGTGGTCTGTCCTAATCTTAAATTTTCTTCCCAGTAGATATTGCCGGAAATATTCAACAAAGTACCTTACTGCAAGATGTATTTTGCGTAATGCAATAATTTGATTCAGGTCTATTCATCAAGCGACTTGTATATGCAATGACACGTTCTCTGACATTCTGCATTTGTAATAACACCCCCTTTATCATAATTGGATGCATTAACATCTAAAATAAACTCACCCGTATTATTTGGATGACCCATAACATCTGCACTAACAAGTGCTTGTTTCAAAGTCTGAAATGCAGTTTCACATTTCTGTGTCCATTCAAATTTCTTTCTTTTTCTTGTGAGGTCAGTCAAGGGTTTAGAAATATCTGTATATCCTTTAACAAATCTTCGAAAATAGGACCCCATTCCTAATATTTTTCTTCTTTTACTTGTCTCACATTTGCCATTACAGTATCTTAGATATATATTGTAAACAAGGTTTCACTCCATCTTTGGAGACAGTAAAACCAAGAAAAGTAATGGACTCTTGAAAAAGGTCACATTTTTCTGGTCTTAACTTTAAATTTGCATCTGAAATTCTCTTCAGAACTGCTTTTTACTTTTTCAACGTGTTCTTCAAAGGTTTGGGCAAAAACAACAACATCATCAGTGTAAATAATGCCAGTGGTCCATTGTTGACCTTAGAGAATTAACTCCATAGTTCTCTGAAATGTAGAAGAACTACCAACTAGTCCGAACGGCATAGTTGTAAAATTATACTGTCCGTACTTAGTACAAAAGGCTGTCTTTGGAATATCTTCAGATTTAACAGGGATCTATAGATATCCACTAGTCAGATCGAACGAACTAAAGTACTTTGAGCCAGAAACGGCATCAATACAATCATTTATTCTGGGAAGTGGGAATGCAGGTGTATTTCTTGTAACTGCATTTACTTTTCTATAGTAAACATAGGGTCTAAGTTTTCCGTCTTTCTTCTTCACCAGTACTATTGGACTTGCCCAAGGTGAAACCGATTTTCTAATAACCCCTTTTGCTTCAAGGTCTTTGATAACCTCCCTCTCTGCTGTAGATAAGGCCGAAGGTACTCTCCTGGGTGGTTGCTTGATAGGAAGGGCATCACCTGTGTCTATTTCATGAGTCGTTATATTTGTGCGCCCTAAATCATTCTCATTAACTGAAAATGTGTCTTTATACTTCAACAAGCATTTTGCAATTTCATCTCTCTCAGAAACTGAACTATTTAATGTAGATCCATTAAACAACTCTTTTAAGTGCTTTGGTATATTTTCTATACTTTCATCTGATTTTAAAATCTTGTCTTTTTCTGGACCTAGTGCAGACTGATTCACAGTATGCTTTTTATGCAACTGAATTTTTCTGATTGCATGGTTTTCAGTACCAATTTCATAGTTTTCTTCAAAAGTGATGAGTTTCACTTCATCAGTTCTTCCAATAGCTTGTGCAATAATTGCATCTTGATTTATACAGGTCTCAGTTGGAAATGGGTAAGGACCCTTAACTGTTCTTAGTGTCTACAAGAGTTGTAGCCATTTGCCAGGAATAGTTTTCAGAGAAATTAACTGTTGGTTCCACTATATACTCAGTACTCAAGTTATCATCATTTTCAGTTCTCTAAATGTATTCTATTTACTTTGTGGCATGTGGCTATGTTTTTCGGCCAATGTAGATGTTTCCAGTTATCTTTTTTATTCTATCAATTACAGCTTCACTGTAACCAGGAATTATGAAATGGTCAGCAGATGTCACTCTTCTGACTCTGTTCATACCAACCTGAATAACAGGTATTTCAACCCCCCTTAATACAATTAGACCTTGTCTCAATAATACATCAGCAGGCTCTTTTATGTCATTTTGTAAAATGTCCATACCTAGAAGGCAGTCATCCTGTATATCTGCAATTACTAAATCTTTACTCATTTTCAAATTACCAAGCTGAATAGAAAATTCAGCCTTCCCTGACTCTTTTAATGGAGCACCAGTTGCTGCTGTTAAACTCCGTGATTTTTCAAGTACTAGTTTTCATGCTTTCGTAGAGTATTAAAGAATTTTGATGACAATACTGTCCTTGTAGCTCCAGTATCAATTATAAACAGGATCGGTTTGTTTTGTACTCTTCCCTTAATGTAAGCACCATTTGATAATGATATTTCTCTAAGCTTGTTTTCTTCATACTTTTCTTCTTTAATTTTCTAGCCATTTTCTGACAGGGCACCCTGTTGGCCACCTGAGGTTGCCCTGGGTAGTTTAAATTACCAGGAGCAATGTTTTGCCTCCCAGACCTATTTTGGGTACTGAAAAGGTTAATATAACTTTGATTTAGGTTTCGATTAAAGTTTTACTTGTATGCCCAGGTTTATTACAGTTAAAACAAACAAATTTTCTCTTGTCTTGTTCGGGCTTTTTGTTCTCTTTGGACTGTTTTTCTAAAGCAGCTATTCTCTCTTCCAATTGTTGTATTAAAGTTTTTGTAATTGGCAACATTTGCCTTATCAGTCACTAGTTTTCTTTCTATCTTCTGTTTCAGGTAAGCGAATACTCTTGCACACATGCTTTTGCTTCTGTGAAGTTTTCATCTGACAAGCTGTCTTCACTTTCTTTATACTCTTCGCACTCTGTATCTCCCTCATATTCATCATTATAAGGGCTAGCTCGCCTACCAAATTTCTTCATTCTCCTTTCATTATAAGGATCTTTATATTTGCTTGTACATGTATGTCTCTCGCTCATGCACTCAAAAACAGCATAAACAGCTTCATCTATATCTGCAGGTGTTTTCATATAACTGACAAAGAATCTCACTTCAAGATCTAAAATTCCCCTCGTAAATCATCTGCTCTTTGTTCTTTATTCCTTTTCGGGTATGCTTTATGGTGCAGTCTCTTTAACTCAGCTGCACACTCTTCAACTCTCCCACCTTGCTTCTGATTCATGTGAGAAAAAGCTGTAATAAAAGATTTTTTGATTTTCGATTATACGGTATCTATAACCAAGTTCTTTGATTAGCTCTCTTTAATCACTCAATATCCCTTTTGGGAGCTGTGTAAATACAAATCCTCCCACTTCTCCCTCCTTGGATTCTTGGGAGTAATGCATCTAACTTTTCTTCATTTGTCTAATTTCTTCTTTCTGCTATTGCATCAAATCTGTTTATCCATACTTTCCAGTCATCTTTTCCTGAAAATACAGGAATTTTCAAATTTGCACCAGAAACTGAAATTCTGTCTTGTCTTGCACCAGTTTGCATTCTCATTAGTATATAATCTTCTTGCTCCTGTGGTTCTCTTCTAAAACATCGTCTGTCTGTACTAAACAGCGGTGTGTAATGTACATGTCTGTCATTTTCACGATTTCTCAACACTTGGTCCTCCTCTGGACCCTCTGCTCTTAGACTTCTTCTCCGTTTATTTCTTCTGTATTGCTTCTCTTACTGGTCATTTCTACCCTTCTTGGTCCCATATTCCAGTCTCCAGCAGCTGTAAATTCACGCGTAAACGGGCGTCCAAAAAACGGAACTCGCTCCTCGTATTGCAGGCTCAGAACGCACATTTTCACGACTAACTGTATCTTCACTGTGTCTATCATTTAGACCGTCAGAAGCCCCTTGGCTCTGTTCCCTAACAGTGACGTCAATATCGTCTCACTCATCATCGTGCGAGTCTATCTCCGATAAGTCTTCATTTTCTTTTTCTAACCGTTTCCCCGCTTTACGTTTAGCTGGCATTTTCAAATAATTTAATAATTTAACAAAGTAATTTTCTCTCAAAACCTCTTTAGCAATTACAACAAAATATACAAAATGATATATAAAACTATATTTTTCTTTAAAGCTCTTTAATATTATATTCCTAGTAGACGAAAGTTCGATCTCACGAAATAACTCATGTGGACAGTTATATCCCACCGCTGCCACCACTTTTTGTGTCACAGGTTTGGGTAGCGTGGACATGACACAATAGGGTATACGGGTATATGCTACAGACCAAACAGAGAGACACCAAGTGATGTAAGAGACGTCCTTTTTTGCAGTATAAATAATAAAAAGGAATCGTAAATCTACAACAATATATTTATTATCTAAATTATGAAATTAAAACATGACATATGAATGAATATATCTGTTTGGCAGTGGCTTCCGTGATCTTGGATGTTCAAGACTGACTTCTATCTTCACTATGAGCAAAACAACCCTCAAAACGTTCAGTTTTCAAAGGGGACAAGACAATATGTCAATTTATATGGTGAATAATTCACACAAAACATTCAAGTTTGTAAAGGCAAGCCCGTATGTCTTACGATATAGCTAAAAATATCGTGAATAATTCAGTACAAAACACTGTGTTGTAACTACGATATAGCAGATAATATCATAAACTTTCAAATAAAATACATGCAACCATAAATAACTATGTTCCAGTAACTTTCGTAAGCTTTTGGCTTTGGTAAGCACACTTTTAACATTTACTCCATTTAATGACAACAGTGCATGATAAATACGTAAAGAAATTCACTCCACAAACTGTATCTGAGTACACCAGTTACTTAAAAAAAGTAAAAATTAATTAAATATAAAGTTTCCTGTACCTTTGGACCTTTGGCGCTTTCCACTGCAAAGAATCTCCTCCGAAGCCTCTAAGCAACTTTCTCAAAGAACTTTTGAATCACCAAAAATAATAAAGTTTCCTGTACCTTTGGACCTTTGGCGCTTTCCACTGCAAAGAATCTCCTCCGAAGCCTCTAAGCAACTTTCTCAAAGGACTTTTGAATCACCAAAGCGCCGAAATTCATATCTGACCGCTTTTTATACTCCTGCGGCCGTAGCTATAGTAATTGTGAAAATTTCACAATTATCAAGGGCAACTGCCTCAGCAGCGCGAAAATGAAGGGTTTCAAATAATAATTCATAGCATCCTTTAATATTACATTAGAACAATACAGCATTGTTCTAACCCAAAACCATATGATAATAGACAAATATATTTCATACAACTTTTATGAATTTGACTTTGACAAGACGCCCATTTGTAAAAGTTTTCACGACTCTCCGTTTCCCTCTTGTGAACCTCAAACTTTCGGAACTAATTCCGAATGGCTTATGTTGTGAATGGAATGTAAACATGAAAGTACCGGTATTGCTGAACTTCGATGTAAAAAACCAAGAATAATATGAGGTTTTCCCATAATATGAGAGTGTAGGTTTTGAGTAACTAATGTTTGAACTTGACTTATGTGCCAAAAATATTGTGACAATTCCTAGATTCACTAGAAATTCAGATCGAAGCGAGACATCTCTTTCCCCGTTTCGGCAAACCATGTGTACCTACGTACGACCATGCCATGATATAACTGAAATATATGAGTTCAAAAACTTTGTTTCCAGTATTCAGTAGATTATAAAATGAACTTTTAAAACAGCAGAGACATAAATTGCCAATCTGTGCACAGTTGCATATTAAAAGGTAAACATTACAGGCTAAGCTATCTGCTTAAACCCTGGACCCTTACAATATTAACAGTAAGGTCGGTGGTTATTTAAATAGGTTGTAGGTATCTAAGTCTAAATTCATATGCAAGTCTATAAGTTATAATTGCAATTTAGAATTACAAACCACAAGAACCAGTTGTCATAGTTCAATATGTATCTATTTACAGTAAAGAGTGTCTTTGATGGCGTTTTAGTTCGGCTATCCATCGGAGTCTTTAAATGAATGGTATTAAATAAATTTGACTGACAAGTCTTGAGCTTATACAATAAAACTTGTGTCATATTCTTCATTGGGCATAGAAATATTATACAATTACTATGATCGGATTAGCAAGCCGAAGAAAAACATATTTACTCTTAACGCAACATTAAATCTTTCGTCCATTTGATTTGTATTTCGGTTTTCAAAATGTTTCGATTCTATCTGTAGAGACAAAAATTGTCGAAGAGAACATTCTGTGATACACAATGGCAGAAGTCCATCGTTAGTGAAATTGACTAATAATGGACTTTGATCATGGTATTGCAAAGCTGACGCATTATGTTTTAAAGAGTATGAAATCAAAATTCTTCAAACATCTTAGGTATATATCATGTCCATGTGAATGTGGTGTATACATTGTTCGTTCTGTAACTCTTAATTCAAAAATTCCGTTAAAATAATTAATGAATTCTGTTATCTACAATTTAGATAGAAAGCCGTTTAAAGATAAATGATCGGAATTAAGATAGACATATCAGGTAACTATTACTGCAGTTTTTCGTAATTAGATTGCCCAACGTTACAAGCTATATGTATATTAATTTCCATACTAGCTACATTTAGTGTATTACAACATGGAGAAACCATCGCAGATCAATATCGAACACAGAATACTGTTAATTGGTCTTAAAATGTGATTGGGCGTTGTTATGGATAAGACGAAGCGCTAATGACATCAAAAATTAGATGGACACCTGGACAATTTTCACTCTTGACAATCTGTTAATACAGTGAAAGAAGTATCTGATCAAAGGTATGTAAAATTATATGTAGATAATATTTAACTTTTGCTTTTATATATATATATATATATAATCACAATTTGCGCAATGAATAACAAGAAATTAATTTCAATTAAAGGGGTTAATAAAACGAAGTGGTCTTCAAGACTTTCAGGGTATTAATCAAAATTTGAATCGCAAATAAGAATTGAGATTTTCTTTTTCTAATATAAAATATTAAATGCTTAAATTATATAAAGAATGTCTTTTCGAAAATTTACCAAAGTTAGAATCGGATTCAAAATTCCAATATGTAATTGCATATCTACAGATCATGTCAAAGAATTCTGCAACAAAATGAGGAGCCTACATTCAAATATGAAGGAGAGATTTCGCTTTGCATGCCACATGTTTCGAATTGAAATCTTTGCAATAGCAAGTGCATCTACAGCATACATGCAACCGAGAACAAAATTTGAACACTAAAACTTCTACTACAGTTTCGTCGCAAGACGGACAGACGGACGAGGTCAACGACAATATTCCCGATATTTCATTAGAAAGTACTTGGATGATGAGACACCAATGGTACTAGTCAATTTCGTTATCCAACGAATATAGATACTATCATTCATTTCTTAAGTTAATTACACCGTATAATATATAGGAAAAGTCTTAATCAGTTTAGGTATCGTTAAATACAGATGTCTCTAATGCCACATTTATGTAACAGATCATTTGATTGGTCAACACTGACCGTCAATTACACTATGTACATGAATCGAACAAAGTAGGTTGCTTGTATAGTCTGGTTCCGTGTCCACTTACAAGTACCTTGAATACAAATAAGACAATAAATTATTTGATTTCATTAAAATACATTGTGTGAATTTCTGGGAACGGCAGTCGTAGTTGCGACGGTAAAAAATGCAGTTGACATGCGATAAGTAGCGGAGGCTTTCAGGAAAGACGAAAAGGGGGAAATAAATAACCCATAATTGGGGACATTATAATCATTTTAAATGAAAACCTAAAAATGGCCATATAAAAGAAACGTTCACATGTATCAAGGAGAAGGGTTTGGTTATACCTTTGATAGACACTTGTACAAAAGGTTTTAAAACCTTATGTCTGACCCAATAGAAATGACCGATGTGTTTCTATTTTGGTTCTTATACTTTATTTCCCTTTATATTAAGGTGATCCATAACTTTAGTCATTTATTCAATAAAGCAAACCATGCAGTTATATCAAAGTACATGTATGGACTAAAAACCATACACGTAAAATATATAAAAACTGCTATAAATTTATCAACAAAGCAGTAATAATATACACATTTCTACAGAATACTGTCCCCATGTAATGCATAAAGTAACACTCACAATTTCAATTAATAAATGTCATAAATGGTTACTTATAAACTTCTGTGTATTTCGCAATCCAAAGAGAAAGTAACAACTATATTAATAAAAAAAATACAATAAAAGCCGTGCATTATTAAAATAATCTCCTAACGAGGTTGACATACTGCCCGTAATACTAAAACGACACTATAGATTATCGTAGACAGTGTTAGACGTTGATTAAGAAATAATCTGATCGTGTTTATAATACGGCCCCAGTTCTACAATCTTACTGTAAGTATCATCATACTACATAACATCCTACCAGGACGAAAAAAGGCAAACCCACTGAAGTGTAACAGTAATAATTAGAAATGGTATTCATCCTGAACTTTATCAAATATTGAGTTACCTATAATAATTAGAAATCGTATTCGATCCTGAACTTTATCAAGTGTTGAGTTACCTATAATAATTAGAAATCGTATTCGATCCTGAACTTTATCAAGTGTTGAATAAAGTTAAAACATTTACTTGTTTTAAAATTTCGAAAATGGACGAGCCGATGGTACAAAAGTTATTGTTTCAGCAGCTGGTTTCAAAGTAGTGCGCAGTAAACAATGCCAAACCATTTAAGTTGACCTTCTCATATGACTATTTTCTTTCCCAATTTCCAGACCATGTCAGCAAAATGTTCCTGTCACTAGCTTCTACACTAGCACTGAAGAGACATAAATTGTCGATATGCGCATATGCACAAACTAAATTCACACTAACTTCGGTATTTAGTTATTCGTCTAAATTTTATAATCAATGTTATACGAAATGTCATGTCTTGACTTATTTCGGTTTTCGGTATTACCGATAGACCTATACCTCTAGCATATCTTGTTGCTCGAAATAATCGTAAACCAGCGGGACCCGCTGTACTACATGGTGAACAATTAAAAGCATTTTCTAAGAAAATTATTCTTTTGTTAAATAAAACAATTAGGGCCTTATTACAAAATCGTGATGCATATCGAAATTTTGTAAACTAATTAAACAATAGCATTACGTCTTCAAGATATATATTTAGGTCTCACAGTTACTTCAAGATGGACATTCACTTCTTCAAGACATAAAGTCCTCATAATGACTTTAAGATGTAGATGAAGAACAATAAAAACGTTATTTCTTTGATTGGTTTTTACCTTGTATTTGTAGAGACTGCTTTAAGTGCATTTACTCCATATCCTTTCATTGATAATATAAAACAAATTGACTTTTGTTACAAATAACTGCATTTTTTGTCGATTTCTAATCCTGTAACAAAACTTAATTTAGTCCACACAAACTTAATTTGATAATTACAAAATAAAAGGATGTTTTTGCGTACAAATTCATTTTTGTAAGTTAATTTCCATGCTAACAAAAGTCAATTTTCAATTTAATGAATTTTATATTTTGCATTCCAGATTGACAAAAAACTGAGATTTGTCATGACAAACTTGTGGTTTTCATTGAACGAGTCTTTGTACAACTGAAAGTGTTTTGTTTTATATTGCTGTAACTGAATTAAATTTGGTGTAAATAAATTTTTATTTATCTGTAAGAATTAAGTCGCATTCTGCATCAAAATCAAAAGTTATACGTAGATTTTTGGCCAATCAATTTAAGCTACTATTCACATAAGGATCCCAGGCACCTGGTTAGGTTTTCAGTGGCTCGACTCTAGAGCTATCGGGTGAGTCCCCATCTGGTGGATAGGGGACGCCCTGTCTATAATGGGTAGTTAGGTCATAAAACGGAAAACCTGGCCGCAAACCAATGTAGCCAAACTGTGTGGAGAAACGCCACGCCCCATGCAGTATAAAGACCCCTTTTATATTGAAGAGTCACTAGAACTCGTATAGAAGGCTAACTTTCCCGCCCCTACCAATTTCTCCCCTTTGCCAGTGCTAAAAGAACCGGTGAATGACACAATACATTAAAATAAACTGTTTTGCTTAAGGATGTAGTAAGGTGCGGTTTTTGAAATTCGTAATAGATATGTGGATTTCTCGGGTTTTAACCATTATTCCTATGTATTATTCTTTGCCCAATAACACCTAAATTTTCTTATCATCAAAAGTTTCAGTAGCAGTAGCTCCCGGTTGGAAAGTAACCAATAATGTTTTCGTGTTATACTAGTACCAATGCAAGTCCGACAGAGTTTTTTCCCGCCATATATCTTGAAAATGAGGTCTATAACCTTTACAAAGTTTAAGCTGAATTTGTTCCTTTACCAATGCTCTTTCCATTTATAGAATCTTTATAGTATCAATTTAGAATTGTGGGATGTTTAAAATTTCACCTTATCACATCCTTAAAACACATAAGCATATAAGCTCTCGTTTCTGTAGATTTCCATGGACTTATTTAATGTGGGACATTCATGATAATTTTCTTAAAAAGTAACGTATTTGAACACTACATCATCACCAAATATATTCAAGATCTCTTTCATATGTTTTAATGAGTTTCATGTCATGTAACCCAGATTCTTATTCCGTCTTAATGTCCCATTCATTTCCAATAACGACATATCTAATTATTGAAGTTTCCGTACATGTTTCCTAATTTTTCACATCATTCTAGTAAATTATTAATTTGATTTAATACGGACAACTAGAGACTGTTTGAAACGTTTTTATAAAAGCAATAGACTGGAATATATTGTTACAAAAAAGATTTTCAATTAATCATGTTTTGGAAAATCTTATATCATTTCCAACAATGAATTCTTTTGATGGAACAAATCTCGTCTCTCTCATTCCTTTTGTGTCTTTAATTAATGTTCTGATTAAATTTAATAATTATATCGATCATAGTTAATGAACAAAATGAAAGATCAGATACATGTATAGATCCTGTAGTTGTGATATTTATATTTGTCCGTATTATAGTATAGAATCTACATAATATCCTAATATGGACTTCATTTCGCGTAAAATCCGTCTTCGCTTGCCAAACGATGTCGTTAGCCCCTCTTCAAGTGAGCAAGGATGGAGAAAACGCAACCAAATCCCCCACACACCAAATGATGTCTGTAGGACTTTATGATTAGGCTACGTGTATCGTTCGTTCATGAATATTAAACATAAAAGGGTGTAAATGAAGGACTAACATGCCACAATGACTTGGACTGTGGATGTGTATCTAGGAGATGTAACCCAGCCCTGTTGAGAGGTAATTTTCAAGCTTATGGTTACTGATATGGCTGATAAGGCGACGGCTATATCAGATTCCTGGTGAGGGCTTAAATGACGCCAAAGCGTTACAAATTTTTCAGATTTAAACCGAAAGAAATTGTCATAAGCCGCCCTGGATAGGAATCAGAGCCAGCTCCAGGTCTTTATCGAGAAGAAGCAGAAAGGTCAGAACATGGAACGTCTGCTCCTGTGGATGTTTACAGCAATGAAAGCAAACACGAAGCTGAAAACAACATTTGCATGACATTTGATACTACTGCTACGGAAGTTCCATAGTCATTATACCCAGTTGAGACCGGTAAACCAGACAAGCAACAGGTGAACAATGATTATGGAAAATATCAATGGTCGTAGCACCGAAGAGAATGCAGAGTTGAACTAAAGCCGAAAAGAACAACTAAGAAAATGGAAGTTACCTCACACGCTCTGTAGATGAAACAACACCAATCCTATAAAAATTGTGTAATATAGGACCTATGGAAATACATTCGAAGATCCTCTCCTCTTAAACAGTTTTGCCAGCTTTTACAAAACATGGTCACGGTGTCTTTAAAGGGTCCCCATAAAAGTTTGTAATTTTCATATTCATACCTCATCAAGATGGCCGCTATCAGGGAACGTAGTTTAAAATAGGACCCTAAAGGAAATGTATTCAAAGATCTTTTCCTCTAAACATTTGAAGATCAAGAAAGTCCAGAGGTTGTCCCTTTAAAAGTTTTCAATTTTTATTTCTACCTTATCAAAGAAGCTTCGAGCCGACATCATATTTTACGAATGACCCCTTGAATTTTATCCATTTAGAATTTCTATTAAACCAAAACTCAATTTGTAACCGAACTTGGTCATAAAAGTGTTGCCGATTAAAAAAAATAATGTGTCAACAGTGTTTATACTCCATCAAAGGTTGTAGCCGGTGGAAATATAATTTAAGATTAGACCTCTTGGATTATCAAAAGCCCACTGTCCTTGTGAGCGATACAGGCTCTTGACAGCCTCTTGTCGGCAATGTTAAATATGATTCTTAAACTTAATGAATGGAGTAATAAATTCTCCGAAGGCTTTCTACAGTTCATTTCGATATCAAAAATCTTAAAGATATAACATTACACACAAGTATTTTTTAAGTTTTGTACATCAGTGTTTGATAGAGGCAAATAAAAAAATAAATATATATATTTCAATATATGTATGCCCAGTCCTTTAATTTCAGCTTCCGTTATATAGATAATATCACTAAACAACCCTCGCTTTGGTGATTTTATTCATCTTATCAATCTAGAAGAGCTCGAAATTAAGGATACTACAGATACTTCCACATTGGCCTCGTTCATTGACCTTCATCTTGGAAGGTCAATCAACGACAATGAATATCACTACAAACTAGGCTGTATGATAAACGCGATGACTTCAATTTTCCAATAGTCAGCTTCCCTTTGCTTTGTAGCAACATTCCAAAAGCGCCAGCATATGGAATTTACATCTCCAAACTCATTCACTACTCAATGGTATGTGGTCGATACAATGACTACCTTGACAGAGCCTGGTTGCTTACAAATATGCTACTTAAGCAAGGATATATTACCCATAACTTGAAGTAATAACTACAGAAGTTTTATGGTCGACATCATGGTCTCATGGACCGCTATGTAATATTCGTTTTCCAGATAACAACAGATCATTCTCTTACAGATAAAAATTGTTTACTACCGGACATGTTCGAGAAGGTAGGTGTCTTATAAGAAGCAGTAGATACTTAGTCTATCATTGCACCTGATCTCACCCATGATTTTTACTGGGTCCGTTTTGTTCATCTTTGAATGTGTGTGTCTCATTACGGCTAAAGTTTGTGTTCCTGTACCGGAATTTTACTTGACTATCGGAATTGACATGTCCAACAAAGAGAGTGTCTTATGGACCGGTCATTCTTTATCTCCAGGGGGCGGTAAAATGTTATTTCAGAACAAGCAAAAACAAATGACCCCCCTTTCCTGTAAAGGCAAACATTTGTAATCCCCCCTTCAATGTGACCTTAAAAAATTTCAACCCCCCTTTCTCTCTTTCAAAGTCTAGGTAGGCTTCAAAGAATATTTAAAATTCATGAAGATTTATTAATCTAGTTGCATGTCTTCCACTCCTAGTAACACACACAACATGATTCTCTCTCTCATCTACCCCTGTCTCTGCTAATACAATATTCTCGTCCTCATTCTCATCTTCACTACCCTCTAAATCCTCGGTCTCTTCCTCAATCTCTTCCTCTCCATCCCCACTCTCATCCTCCTCACTATCCCCACTCTCATCCTCCTCACCATCCCACTCACATCATCCTCGCCATTTTTGTTACAATTTCTTAAAACATGAGCTGTTACAGTTTTCATCTTGTCACTTTTTTGGCTAATTTTGGCAGTTTATTTTTTGGCTAATTTTGACAGATTATGTCTATCTAAATATTTGTCAATTTCGCATACTTTCAAATTGTTCAATAGTCTATTCAGAATAAGCTCTTCCCATGAATAGTCCTCATATTTTCTGTTAATCTTTTTCACATTATGCATCTTTCTATCATTTTTTCTAATGATCTGAGCATTTTTCAGACTGATAAGGTGGTTGACATACACCTGGACATGCACTTCTTCCACAGAAAACTTCATTGCAAAACTGTTCATGTCTTCTGAGTTATTTAACATGTCATTATTGAAATATTTAATAATGTTAGCCCTTGGCTGCCAGTCATATGGCTCTCTCGGACTCCCATCATCCTTGTCGAAGGCAGTGTACAACACATCCTTGTAGTGTCCTGGTCTGTTGTCATCTGGAATAGGTTTTGGGAATACGATTCATGCGCGGTCCTATCCTTTCTGTCTGATGACAAAAGTCGTACTACTCTGTTCCATCTGGAGAACAACTGTGCTTTAGGTATTCAAAGTATAACTCCCCTGTAAGAATTTAAAATTATTTATACATTTCTGTATGTATATGGATATGTCTACAGTACAGAAAGGGTGTTACCATGATAAATCACCGTGATGGTGGAACCACTCTTCTAAGTGGCATTGCTGTAAATTTGTTGCGTTTTGACCAATCTACTTACTTTTTTCTGCATCGTGTGTGTGCACTACTACCACTCTAAACTTATAAAAAAGTAAGAAGATTGGACAAAAAGAAAAAAAGTTACAGCAATGCCACTTAGATGGGTGGTTCCACCATCACGGTGATTTATCATGGTAACACCCTTTCTGTACTGTAGACATATCCTTTTCTCTCATACATATTAATTCATTCTATTGGTTTGGATTGACTTCGGAACTATAATGTAGTAAGCGAATAAGCAAGCCTCGTTCTAATGTATACTACATGTATATATTATATAGTGATAGTTGGATGTTTAGCTAAATGTAAAACAAGGAGACATTTTCTTTGGCTGATTATATTTATTTTCATTTTACATGCCAATTATTTTTATCTACAACTAATCGGTGGCTGAAAAAAATCATGACCAACCAGAAAAACAGTGACCCCCTCAATCAGTTTCTGATTTTTTCATGACCCCCTACTTTTTCACCGCCCCTGGAGATAAATAATGACCGGTCCCTTATAAGAAGCAGAAGATGCTTACTCTATCATTGCACCTGATCTTACCCATGTTTTTAACGGGGTCCGTGTTGTTCATCTTTGAACGGATGTGTGTGTGAAAAAGGAAAAAAATGTGGATAACAGGAAACGTCTACAATGGCTGAAAATTTACAATTAAATGCTACAATTTGCCAGGGAAAACACATGACAGCATGAACACATTTTTTCTTTTCTGTGCTGTACTCATGTTATGTCTTTGTTTTTTCCGATGTTGCCATTGTCCTTGGATTATTCGTTTTAGACTTACGGTTCGGTTCTCACTTACTTTGACAGCAAAATGCAAGATTTATTCTTTCGCTGTAGTCATCTTGATCATGATAACTGTAGAACATTTTTAATTTAGGTCTTATTAATTAAATTTAAACTAGGTTGATTAGCAAGTAAAAAAACGTAATACATATTCGAGACATCAAAGTGAATGTTTACTTTGTTCTCACTGCCTTAATGCATATAACCTTTGCTTAACTATTAACATTAAAGCCAATTCAGTAATCAGGATTGGATACATAAAACTCATATTAAATTATTATACTCGACTAACTAATACTTAGCATACTGTGTTTGTAGGCTAATTTAGTTCAAATGAATTTAAAAATTATGTCTACTTTTACATTTGCAACTTATTTACAAAACATGTTATGCAACTACGGGGGAAATAGAGAAGGTAATTTCAACAGAATCGCTATCAAGAGGAGTCCCATGCTATTGAAAACAATGATGACGTTACATTTATTAGCTTCCTATTCTAGGAAAATATTGACATCGTTTGCATGTAGATATTACTGCGACTTAACCCCAAGGCTTCAGGCATAAATGTAGACTTGGCTATAACAAATTGAACAAAGATACGAGATGGAAACCAAAAATAAAAAGTAATTTAATTGAAGGCCATTTCAGGACAGCCGTATAAAATAAAGCTATACAATAGGTTGTCGCTACCAGATAACAATGGGTTGAACACGTCCATATAGATATTTAGACAGGAATCAACGATTCTATGTAAACTTATTATTTCTCTATTACTGTAGCAAATATACCTATTATATATAATATCGTGTCATAGACAGCATTATTAGTATCTTTAATCAACTCCTAGATTGCTGAAACACTAATGTCTGACAGTTTTGGATAGGATCATATCTCAAATTATTTGAAAACGAAAAATCTTTCATTCGATCGAACGTATAGCCAGCCATAGTCTGTAGGCAGACTGATGTGATAATTTAGATGATGAAACTTTTTTATACTGAACTCATCAGAAAAAAGAATATGGTGTTGACTGGAGGTGAATTATGTTTGTTATTAAGCGAGAAATTATGTCTTTGCGAGAGTAAATATGGTTTTCCATAATCTTCAAATGCGGAATTATTTTTTGGCATCTTTAATTTCTGCCATACTATAAATAATTGTGATAGCTAAGGTATTTTAAGGCTAATATGATTTACCTAACATGTCCGGGCAAATCGGAATACTGTGTCTCGTATAGCAAGCTTGATTTCCTGCCCCTACCCATTTCTCCCCGTTTCCAGTGGCAATCAAAACTCGTTGCCCCGGTTTTCCCTTCCACCTTAATTTCTTTCTTAATTTACTATTTTTTTTTAATTGATAAAGTTTTTCTCATCCTGATATAGCTGAAATATTGCTCTGTAACTAATCAATCAAAATCGAAATCTGAAAAGAGTTTTACCCAAAAGTCCTTTACAACGTTAAGTTTAAGTAGATCTGTTTGAATACTGTTTATATCTTAAATGGTACTTGTAGATTACTTTTTAATTGGAGAAATATTTAAGGTGGTTCGTGGGACTAAATGAAATCCATCAGAATTTTTCAACAGTTTGCAGAAATAAACTTCAAAAATTGAACTTCCAAAAAATAGAATAAAAATTGGGGGTCACGGACCATATAAGCTCACAATCTTGCGCCGAAAATAGGGAATTTTTAGTTGAAATGCTAAGGAAAATTATCATTTTTCAAAAATTATTTAAGTTATATCCATGAGAATTTTGATTAATTTTATATATTGCTAACCCCTGTATTGAACTTTCTAAAAACAAAAAGAAAAATGGGGGTCACGGACCTTATTATGTAATCATTTCACAAGATCAAAATTTAATAGTAATTTCTTTGTAAAATATTTTGTGCAAATACCTCCCTTGTTAAAATTTTCATTTCGAAAAAATTTTACAGTATAAATACTTATCTGATTTTTTCGTCTTAATCGAATGCTTGACTTAGAGAAATAGGCATATTATTTGAGTTTTAAGCGAAATATGTCCAAATTTTAAAATGTTTGTATATATCTGTAATGAAAAATACCTATCAAAGCAAGAAATATGAAAACAAAATCGCGGAATACCACCAATCCACCTTAAATTTTACATGTTTAAGTTTTGTCAGTAAAGTTACAGTTTAACTATCTAGACAGTGTTTGATCGACAGATTTTGAACTCGTATCAAATGGTCGCATTTTACTTCAAGAATGGAACATATCTGCTTACAAAAGGAAGAATATCTCATGTAATTTGCCTTCAATATTGCTTGAAGATTGGTTATTACAGAAAAGGATCTTACATTTTATTTCTTACTGTTACGCCTTTGGCGTTTTAGGTTAAAATAAAGATACGATACAAAAAAAAACATTGTTGTCGAAAATTAGGGAAGGCACAATTAACATGCAAGGATATTACAAAAGGCACAAAAATCCCAAGTCGTAGGTATGGATCATTTAACCAGTTTGAAACATGGACAATTGAAGTTTATTAGATACCAGAAAATGTAGTACATGTATTTTTTCTCATACATTATGTTAATTATGAGCTACATTGTTAACAAATGATTTGTGTTTTGTCATACTTTTGACTGATTGATACACTGATTAGAGTTTAACGTACAGTGAGGAATATTTCAGCTATATCAGGAGGAGAACAAGTTAATCAACTCAAAAAAAATGTTAGTAAAAGGAGAAAGAAATAAAGGTGGATAGGACAACCGGGGCAGCGAGTTTTGATTGCCACTGGAAAGGGGGGGAATGGGTAGGGGTGGGAAATTTGGCCTTCTATACGACACCCAAAGCGTCAGGTACCGGGTTGTAATTTTGAAAGGTGAAATGAGTTTAAGAAATAAATTGATATTAATGTTTTTTTTTCTTGCAGCAACTCAGTTACCCATGAAAACTAAGGCGGTATAGCTTGAACCTCTTGTACATTTCAACGTAACTAAGGTGAATAAAGGTAAAGTTTTTAATTAATTTTATCAGAGTAATGTTTAAGCAATTTTTGAGGAATCTGTAAAAATAATAGTTTCTCATTTTTATGCGCAACTATAGGCCACTGTCTCAATTGTTCGAAACACACACAAGTTCTGGAGACTAGCATGCAGTCAATTAAAGCGAATGTTGGATTAACTATCAGAGTCTCTAATACAAGAATCAAAACGAGATAGAATTAAAGATGTGAATCGCAAATTCGACTCCCAACCATAGCGCTCGGCTTTCTGTCGAATTTACAGTTGTGATACCAGAACACAGTTCCCGGGACCACCTGAATGCAAGGACAAATAAAACGACAAATAATGGACCAAAAAAATATTTTGCACATAAATTGAGATGACTGAACCAAACATAATCACTTGTCAATCGAATGGTGCAGTACGTGATAAGGAAAATTTTTAAAGCGTTTGCATCCTGCAGAAATCTTAAAGAAGTCTTAGACATTAAATTTGATTTTAGAAGTCAAATAAAGCTTTGCAATGAATTACGTACAATATCAAATCAACGGTAATGAATCAAATATGAATAATAAATAGAGGGTCTCATTGGTGTCTAAGCGTGACACGGGATCGACCGTTTTTCAGTAAGCGTGACTCGTGAAAGTCAAATTTTTGTGCGTGAAAATGGGAAACGAAGTAGAGCGGGATACGTGAAATAAGATAAAATAGTTCGGGAATTCGGGAAAAATAATAATTTTACTAAGCGGGAATTTAGGGTTTTCGTTGTCAAACTAGTATGTACGTCATATGGTTAATCACCGACGTTTCTGCATATAGTTAACTGCATACGTTAACTGCATCCATTTCCGTAGATTTATTTTCCAATAAAAACGACAGGATCCAGTCGAATATCACAAGATCGAGGTATCTTGCAAATTCTTTTATAAGTCTCTATATCTTTCAGAAGTGTTAAGTTTGAATGCACAAGGAGTGGCCGCAGCGTTATTTCTAGAATGCGACTAGACTTGCATATTACAGAGAACAAAGAACTAGAACAGGCTTCTGTCAAACTACGCGGCAATATGACCGATATTTTAATACGAGTATAAGTCTATTATTGATGAGATAGTTCTTGAGGTGTTACTGCATTTACTCTGCCTCCGTAGTATTCTATATTGTAATCTTCAATTATGGTCGAGCGCATTTTGTGCTTTTGTTATTTTTTTCTCACATTTAATTAAGACAAGGAAGTACCTGTTATTTTTAGCCATTTGAGATATTTGAGCTGGTGGTACAGAAATCGTTTTTTGTTTAAATTAAATGTGAGAAAAACAATCAAACACCGTTGAAAGTGCCAGATTTAGAATTATCAGATACCCTTGGGTAAGGTTTCAATGGTTTTCTGACTCGGCAAGCATCGTCGGAGAAGTATTGAAATCTTACCCTTAATTGAGTGTCTGGGATTTCATACTCATAGTATTATACCCCCGGTAACTAATTTTGAGACCATTGATCAATATCACCTAAAAACGTCGTCGGATGTCAAGTACCGTCTGCTGTAAAGCAAATTGTATTTTGTGGCTATAAATATGAGAAAAATATCGTACACCCTAGGGTAATATTTCGAAATTTCTCTCGACTCGGAAAGCCTCGTCAGAGAAATATTGAAATCTTAACCTTGGGTTTCTGAGATTTCTCGATCTTACACTTTCACCTGTGTCAGATTCTTATAATCCTCGTCTGATGCGTATTGTTTGAATGTGTGCATTTTTCTGCAACCCTCATGGGTTAAATAGCTTTCAATAAAGAATTGTTCATCTGTCATATACCGTGATCCATTTGAAGATTTTGTTTCCCCGAGACAACTCAACGATTTTGATCCTCCTGGTTTAATTTCTTTGCAGCGTACAGAGTTTCAAGGTGGAAGCACTTGATTCAGGATGAAAAGGTGTCTAAAAGTGTTATATTTGACATTATATAGAACATAGACACTGAAAATTTGTATACTTATTCAGAATACAAGTGTCAGACTCTTGTCAAAAACGATCGACAGCTATATATAAAGTTAAACATTGAACTCGAATGCAAATACATTCAAAGGAATTCTCTTTTAAGCGTTAACTGTTAATCACTTGGCCTACACAATCAAAATACCATATTATCCGAAAGCACAAAAACGTATTACTGGATTACGTTACTCTAGAAAACAATATTGAATAAGCGTGATACGGGATAACCAAAAAATGATAAGCGGGATACGGGAATTTAACAAAACGATAAGCGGGATCCGGGATCAGAACCCCCCAATGAGACCCCCTAAATATGATTCGGGAAAAAAATAAAATGATAAGCAGTTCTGCAAAATGTCGAAAAGGTTTAATGGTGACTTCAAGATGAAGAACAACAATAAAAGCGTTGTTCACTGAATTGCTTTGGTTAATCATGTATTTGTAGAGACTTTGTCTCACGTGTATTTACTCCATATCCCTTCATTGCTTATTTTAGATGCCACAGGGATTTTTTCAATATATTCTTTTAATCTTGCTTGAAAGCAGAACCTTTCATACTGTCCTTATCACCAATGAAAAGTAGAGGACTAAAACAAGAACGATATTATACCCCCACTCGTGAGTGGGTGGTATATTGGAATACCCTTGTCCGTCCGTCCGTCCTTCCGTCC
>MJUU01007134.1:42623-78620 GCA_002080025.1 Modiolus philippinarum
GGTCAATCTCCTTATTGCGTCCATCTAATTATTGTGTCAAGCTCTTTCCTATGTCCATACTCACTTTAAATTACACTTTTTCAAATTTCAGTGGACGACATGCTGCGGTCGTATCATGCTGCGCTCGGCGTAGCCCTTTATTTACAGTTCTGCTTCAAAGCGAGGGCCACTTTCTTTAGGCTTTTGTAGTAATTATTCATATTTTTATTTTTTTCCATTGTGGGATGATAAATCTCTCCATTTTAGGTAACGGAAACAAGCATTTTGTTATTGAACACATCTTCCAACCCTGTTTTGAAAATTAAAGAAAAACATGTGGACTTGACGTCATAGTTATTTATAATTGTCTTATTTGAGAAGTCCACAGATACGGTCATCACAGTGATAGACAATATAAGATTTTCCGGTATTTGTCTCTTTTATGTACCAAGTTGTTGTCATAGTCTTTTTTCTTCTTTTCTTTATTCATTTATTCATTTATTTGTAAAATCTTGTGATTCTTATTTACTTTTTGTTTTCATTTTCAAAGAGGTTCCAGCTAGTTTTTTTCATAATGATGAATATTAAAGTATATGTGTTCAACGAATGTCATATTGTTAATCACTTTCCATCCGTCCCAACATAAGACATATTGTTATTTTGAAAAATTTCCATATAGGTTTTAATGCTACAACTTCTACTCTTATTGAATGATTATCAATCAACTGAGAGCCTGTAAAGTATTAGGTCACTGGTTTCCATTCTGTTTGATTGTTTGAATTTTGTTATTTTAAAGGATTGCAAACTTTTGTTATTTTAAAGCACTATTTATGCACTTGTGATACATTATTGTTCGTTATTAATTATTGGCCTGTTTAATTGCCAGTCCGTCGAAGAAACAGTCATTGTTGTGGTGGCACATTGAGGAAAAACTTTCGATGTTTAATCTTAGTAAAACTAACCAAGAAAATGTCATTTTGATAGATAAAAGTTCTGTGTTATTTTGCATTTTTTGAGTTATCAGCGTCCAAAATTTAGTTACATAGTACTATATATAGAACAGGAAATGTTTCCCGCCATTTTTTTTCTCTAAATAACCAGTCAAAAATTATCTCGAGACCTAACACATGTTTGAATGTAAAAACTTTTTGGGATTTGTTTCCTTTTTATAACCAAATGAATACACCTAGGCCAAAAAATACAGAATCTAAATTTTCGCCCACTTCCTGACTCTTAGCTTGAATACGACTTAAATTGTAAGCAAGAAATACTTCATTTAAGGGTGGTACAGGTGTTGAAGATGTCCATATTGTCTAGGTTTTTTATTGTTTGAATGTATGTGTATAAGGAGAGTATTGCTTTTCCAGAAAACTTCTCCAAGTTTATAGGATTGACAGTACTCTCGAAATTGATAGTCTTTCCTTACATTCAGTATACATATAAACACGATCAACATTTACTGTGTTCCTACAAACAATATCATTTCCATGGCATTGAAATTAATTTTCATAATATCCTGTTTCAAAGCAAAGGGATTTACTTACTTTAGTATTTCGTCGTTAACACTTTAAACATTTATCAGAGCGCATTATTATTTTTATACATTTCTTAGAGCATGGAGTATTTTCTCTAATTCATATTAGAAGTGTTTAAATAAAAAAAATATATGTACTGGATGTTGTAGAAAATTTAAATTTCCAAATTTACCAGCTGGTGATCTACACATAACATTTTTATGTATGTGTCTATTACTTTTATTACTTTGTTTTAATATTGATTTATTCATTGGTTTGTTTGTATATCTATTTATTCATTTATTTATTTATTGTATGTGTGTATTTCAAATGTTTCTGTGAACAAACTATGAGCAATAACATAGAATTTTATCTCTGAAAACTTGGAAGGTTAATGCATGATCAATATGATATATTAACCAAGTCCCAATTTTGAAGTTACAAGCATTTCTAAATTTTGCTTCATCATACTCATTTGAGGTTATGGATCACCAATAAAAAGTAATATAAGTTTTGTTTCTGATCCATATTATTTTCCAAACATTTATGAAATACTGTGAGCAAATTCATGCATTATTTGTGATGGGATAATTCGTATATCAGAGACAAAACGTCTATTATTGAACATAATTTCCATTTTGAACTCTATGTAGGATTAGCCAGGAAATTATCTGCTTTTATTACTAGCAAAATTAGTTATTTTGATGGGTTTTTAGCGTCGTGTTTTAGCTCACCTAGCTATGCCAGGGTGAGCTTTTGCCATCACTTGGCGTCCGTCGTAAACTTTTCATTCAAAGATCTTCTCCTCTGAAACCACTAGGCCAATTGGAACCAAATTTGGTCACAATAGTCCTTGGGTGGTCCCCTTTTAAAATTGTATCAGTCAGGTCCGTACCTCATCCAAGATGGCCGCCGGCGGGGAACATAGTTTTAACATTTGACCCTATGGGAAACACATTCAAAGATCTTCTCATAAACTTTTAGTCCAATTAGAACCAAACTTAGACACGTTGATCCTTAGATGACCCCTTTCAAAACAAATATCCGACAGGTCCATACCTCATCAAAGATGGCCACCGGCGTGGAATATAGTTTAAATTGGACACTATGGAAAATAAATTCAAAGATATGCTCAGAAACTATTAGTTTAGTCAAGGGCAATTATAGAGCCAAACTTTGTCACAATTGTGGTTAGATGGTCCTGTCCAAAAAGGTCCTTATGTCCTTACAGTGCAAGGTGGCGGCCAGTAGGGTACACATAATGGTGAAACACATTCAAGCCTTAAATGATTTAATAACAAAAATAGCTACAAAAGTTATTGTTCATACAGAAATATTCTTTTTATTAATAGAAATTGTACTATACATATCAGATAGTTCTAATTATGCACATCAACACACTTTTTTAGGGAGTGTCTATATTAAAGATAGATATAATGAAAAGTGAAAATTTTAAAAAGGGAGATAATTAAACTAAGAGAGGTTATAAACTTAATTTTCTTTTCAAACAAGTTATACTTACTGCAATTTGTGAGGACAATCTTTACCAATTTTCTTTTTAAGGCGCCTATGAATGCTTTGATTTCAGCAATATGTATTGCTTTGAACATAAGGGGAATCACTGCCCAAATTGTTTTTTGAATTGTGGTTTGATATAGGTTGTAATGGATGGAGGAGCTCTTAGTTGCCATGGAAACCAAACAAGAAAACTTAAATTTTAGAAAAAAGTATACCGCTACATATTTTATTTACAGTTTCAGCAATATGTATTATATAGATTATATGTTTTTTTATTTACGGAGGTCTGATATGGGTTATAATGGAGGATGGTGCTTTCAGTTGCCATTGACACCAAACAAGAAAACTGAAATTTTAGAAAAAAAAATCATTCTGCTAAATTTTTAATTCCAAACCAAGGTTGCTTCTAGCAGTGAACATAGCTTAAACTCTGGACCTTATTGAAAATACAATTCATCTCCCTGTCAGCCATGGCCCAGGTAAGCGAAACAGGCTCTTGAGAGCCTCTTGTTTCCATTTTTTGTTATAATTTTTTTTTTTGGAGAGATTACATTTGATGATAATTTTTTTCAGTTGTTTTATCTCACAAGTCAATTTTGTTTTATTAGATCCTTGTTATAATTTTTAGTAAAAATGTTATAAATTCCCTGTTCTGATCACATTTTCATTTGACAAGTTGCATTATTTCCCTATTAAGTAGAGTTGCAGAGAAGTTGAACTCGGCTTTGTTTTCATTCTAGCCAAATCCAACAAATGTTGAAAAATTCAGAAACATTTGGTTTCTGGTTGATAACTCAAAAACTACCCTTGATTTAAATGAGATTTGAATTTATACACGGATGAACCTATCGATCTTGACGAAATTATATCACAGGTAAAGAACACAGTGACTAAAAATATTTTAGAACTTTGTTTTTGATTGATAACCTTAAACGTAGTAGCCATCTTCAAATGAACTTCGAAAAAAGAGGTGGCCATGAAGAAAGTAAGACCCTTCTATTCATTTGGAGAATGACAATTTAGTCAAAGGTCAAGGTTAGAGTAACTGAAAAAAGAAATCACAGAAAAAATCGTTTCTAGATGATACCTATAAAATAGTTTACATCCGTTTCAAATAAAACTTCAGTATTTTCTTTTCTGCCAGAAAGGGGAATCCCTTCATTGATTGAAATCAAGTCAAAGTAAAAGTGACAGTTAAGTTAAGATTTTATCCAGACAGTGAAGTAGAAACACGAAATTTTACCTTTTTCATAATTTAGGCAGGAAAGAACATAGAACGTCAGAAGTATTTGATTCCTGAAACAACGGCAGTGGAATACCGAAGGAACAAAGGAGTGAAATTTACAAAAATATAAAATTCCGCATTTGATTCAACTTAAACGTAGTCATTTAATAAATGAGGTTGGTTGCAACTCGTAACCCAGTTGCCATTGAAAAAATTTTATAATTGTTTAAGGATGAATGTTCGAAATACGACATTTTTCTTGCTTGGTGCGAGCAAATCCAAGAAAATACAAAGTAAAAATGCTGTATTACGTTCTTTCTGAAAATATAGGCAAATATATACCAATCCTGGTGTTTCAAAAAAAACTTGCCTAACATTACATATGTGCTACAAATTAAAGTGATCGATATTGGTCGCACAGTCTAGAAATATAATGTTTGATTTCCTGTTAGTTAACATTTTTTTGCTCTAACGACCCTCATGACTGCAATGTTGTAAATATGTCGTTTTGTACAAATATGTGAAGGTTTCATTCAACGAAATAATTATCTGTTATAAACTAAGCCCTCCCCGGATGAGGAAACCCAGCAGTAAATTTTGATAATTTCGTTCCGAATCCGCCTGTACATTGCAACTCAAGGGGTAGTTCTGTAAAGAAATTGGGTTAAGAATTCTCCGCCCTTCATGTTGCTTCATGGTACTAGTCTTAAACTGAACGGAGTGTCAAATAATTCTGTTTTAAAACGCCCAACTACATACACCTTTTGTATCGATCATAACGAGACCTCATTTCATTGATCCTTGAAATTAAAAATAAACAATGGTAAAAAAATCTTCATAATTTAAATGTATAATTTTATAAAACAGTTTTACGATATTCGGGTATGAGTATTCGGTAATTAATTTTCCCTTACAAGAAACAGGTTAGCAATATATTCGTGCGAATGAATTATGCATGGCTTTCTACAGGCAGTCAACAGAACTGCACTGTGAAAGAAGATTCGATTTATTGACAAAGTGATACATAAGTACCAGTCTGTTTAGGAAACAGGCAAAGTGCATTGGTGCAGTGGCACATTGAGGAAAAAAACGCAAACTTTTGATGTTTCATTTTAACAAAACTAACTAAGAAAACTTCATTTTAATAAATAAATTTCTGCTTTTTTGAGTTATTAGCATATAAAATTTGGTTACATTGTACATTGAAAGGTACGGGGAAATTTTCCCGCCATTTTCCTCTATATAACCAGTCAAATATTATCTGAAGACCTAACACATGTTCGAACGTAAAAATTTTTGGGGATGTGTTTTTAAGACCAACTGAATACATCTAAGTTGAATACGGAATCTAAATTTTTGGTGTGCAGCCCACTGCCTGACTTTAAGCTGGAATACTACATAGATATATAATAAAATGATATAGGGATATGAAAGTTCATGCGTAGAAACATATGATGCATATACATGCAATTTTCTGACAAGCAGAGCCTCTTGGCCAAAAAACACAATTTTAGTCTTATTGTTTTTGTTCAATTTTTTCTTTGCACTAAGACATGCTTTATTGTTTCCAGAGAGGGAGAAATATAGTTTCTATAACGAGAACTAAGTTGATTATGAAATTTCTCACATCGAGTTAAATAAATTTTGCAAATGTTTGAAAACGAGGCTTGCCGAGTTTTTAAACATTTCAAAATTTATTTAACAAGATGTGAGAAATTTTATAATTAACGTGTTTAAGTTGTAGAAACTTTTTCTCTAATGACATAATGTAAAACACCGAGTATTGTGTTCCGAATAGATTTGGCGGGAAATTCCACGCGAGTTGTTCTCTCACTAGTGACGAGAAATATTTTTATCACATCGGTCAGGCGTTGGTTAAATTTGCTAGAAATTAGAGAAACAGAACTTCACATATAAAGAGAGAAAAATAGCAGAAAACATCAATAATTTTGTTAAGATCCTAACAAATTTATTGATGTTTCCGTGTTACGGAAATTAATATATGATGAAATAATTTAATGGTATGGAGAGATGTATGATATTATTGACATTTAACTAAAAGTACACTTCATGTTATCACGAAATTATCTAAAATATGACATGTTATGTCAGACGTGGAAGTTTAACTTTTTCTAACTGTTATGTCTTTTGCAAAATGGGGTTGTAATAAATTAAAAAGGAGTTAATTGCACACTGCAATCCGAAACATACATGCTGTTTTTTTTTGTTTTTTGTTTTCATTTGATCAGAAATGTTTTTTTTTTTCAAAAATAGACAAAAAGAGTTTGTAATTGTCATGCATAAATTCTTTTTTTTAACAAGGAAAACAGAAAACAAAAGCATATAAAGATAGTTTTTATTAATAACATTTTATTCATGTAAAGAAAGGAGCACATTTTCAGGAAAACGCCAATATATGCCCTACCGTGTCAAATCTACAGTTAGATATCTGCATGAAAAGTGTTTATATGGTTTGCTTGTGTATACATGTGTACTTTGTTTGTGTGATAAATAAAATATATGGAAAAAACTCAAGACAGTAGTCTTTTTAGTCTTTTTACGGCAAACAATTAACTTAATGGGGTCGAGAGATGAATATAATAACAGACTCTAATATGGCGTACTTCGAACGCTTTGAGGACACAAAAATGATCCAATAAACATACAGCCCTCGTTCTCGTCACACTAGTCGTAATCTCAACTGTAAAAATTACAAAAGGAAATACAAGATTTTCAATAATTTTATGTGTAAATATGGAACTTATGTTAAACAAAACTGATAAATATACATTTTATGCAACTTTGATATGCTTAGAATACTTTTCGTTTGGTTTCTAAAAACCGAAATGGCGTTTGAAATCCTCCTCCTAGTCCCCCCCTCCTCAAATTTTCAAACCATTTGTATCATAATCGAAATAGACTATTGCAGTGTGTGTCTATGAAATTTAGAACATTGCAAGACCACAATTTTTTCTTAATTTATACTTGGTTATCACCCGGTATAAAATATTGACAAATATATGGGGTGACCATGGTCTAATTGCATAGAACTTATTGCAATAGTCTATCACTTACAAAAGTATAATAGAGATTTTTAATGTAAAATATTTTCATTGCAACACTGTCCTCGTTGATGTTTTGAGTCTCCGTAAATTTCTTATGGAAACAAATCATTGATGTATCTGTGTTCCATTACAAACACCTTTGAGTCACATTTACCGAAAAAGCGCAAGCTTTTTCACACTTGTGTTGAACCCAACTCCCAACAGTCAAGGTAAATATAACATTTTGAAAGCAGTAATCTTTTTCACTGGAGCAAAGAAAAAAAACAGCTAAGCATATTGTGGAAAAATATTTTCACTGCAACACTCTGTCTTTCGTTGATGTTTTGAGTCTCCGTAAAATTCTTACGGAAACAAATCATTGATGTATCTGTGTTCTCCTAATTATACACTGCATTTCTAGCCTGTCTTTCCTTGGTATTTTAATTGTGTACGCAGTGGGATACAAATAAGTTTTTCGCAAATAATGATTTGTATACTTACGCGGGAAAACTGTCTTCTTTAATTATTTGAATGAGATTTTTTATGAATGTACGATTGATCCTATGGAGAGGCATGGTATTTCAATCCTTTTGTGATGCAGATCTTTAGTCTGACGTCAGTTTAGCCTATTTTTTTCTAATGCCATTGTCTTGCGTTTCTTGGTGGACATTTTTCTAAGGACGCAATTTCACATTAATTTGTGAAAATATGCCAAGACATCCTCATATGTATGACGTATTTATTGCATTATTTGAATGTCAATTTATCAGATAACAAATAAAAAAAAACAGACAATCCAAAAATTGGTAAAGAATAGTACTTTATTCAGTGAGAGATAAGATGATGGAATTTTTCATGGAAAAAGGCTCAAAGCCATTTCCATTCAGTTTCATTTTAACTGTTAAATATGTGCAGGAAGGTGTTTTTATATTGTTTGCATGTGTATATATATTTTTTTGTATGTAATAAATAAAATATATGGAAAAGATGTAGTCAGTAGTTTTTGTTCGGCAATATATTAACTAAGTGTGGTGGTCGAGAGATAAACATAATGACTAGAATTAGTGATCACGGATACCATTCCCCTGCCTATAGCACGCTGCCACCGTTACACATGGAACGAGCTATATATGAGGTTTTCACTGTATAAAGAGGTTCATGGTTGGAAAAATCAAATTATAAATTGTGAATCTCCCGTTGAAGACATGTGTCGCCTGCTTTGCTCTTTGATCTGAGGATCACAAACTTCTAATTTGTTAAACAAAAATTGTTCGACAGACCTGAAAATTGATATGCATCATATTGAACCCTATCATAAGAATTTCAAATATCTTTGATTCATAGTTACCATTGACAGAATTTGTTGAAAATACTCCAGTAAAAAAGGAAGTAGATGTCTGACAGAACTGAATTCGATAAATGTAATATAGAACACCATGCTGAAGTCACATACAAAATTTGAAGAGGCTGTTATTTATAGCTGCTTGGAAAAGTGTTACAAAGTCCTGTAGACCAGATCCCTAACCCTAACAGAAACCCTTACCTTAACTCCTAAGCCAAAACCTAACCCATACCGTAATTTATAAACCCTAAGCTCTGGTCCTAACTCTAACCTTACGCTTACTGCGTTCTGTACTTCTATTAATACAATGTTATGTCCAATTTTATCCTTTATTTTCTTAGTATTAGAGTTATCTCCCTTTTCCATAACTCTAGCCTAAAGTGTTATGATAAACGCTATATGACTGTAGTGCTTTCCATATTTCATTATTATTAAGTTATTTCTCTTTTCCATAACACTTTAGGTAGCAGACCTGGGGTAACCCCAAAGTGTTCCACAAATTCAATTTTCTTTAAATTTGCAGTATGAAACAATTATGTGATAATATACCTCAAGAAAAAATTTTGGAAAGTTTCACCGTCAGATTTTTTTATCTGCAGTTCACAGAAACACCCCTGTCTAAGGTGTTTTGAATTCTGTTAAGAAATCACCAAGAGGTATATACCACTGTATTGCATATAAAAAAGAATTGGTTTGAATTAGCCTTAAATTACTAACCTGCTTCATAGAAACTTCTAAACCTAAAAATGAGATCATAATGATCATAAGCATGCATTAAGAGTTGATTTGCGGTACAAAAGAAATTACATTGTCAAAACATCACTGAAATCAATACTTCTTTCAGTTTTAATTCTTATAGAAGAAAGTCCTATAATTCAAATTTCACCAACAACTGAGAAATTAAAGATCCTCCACACATATGACTTATATAAAAATTTTTATATATGACTTATATAAAAATTCACCGTGCCATTTTTTCACAGTGTTAGGAAAACTGCATACAAAGTCATAATATTTCCTTAATGCTGAACGGCAAGTTGAAAGAATTACCTCCCTTGCCAAATAATATATGACTTTTATTTATATTAATGTTTTAAGATGCCATTCAAAACCAGAATATTTTCATGCAGACATTTTAAAGTGTTTTATTAAAAGAGAGTAGTTTCATGATAAGATGGGTATTTTATTTCCATTTATGATAAATATCATAAATATTGTAATCCTTGTGTTTTATTCATACCAATCACAACAAGTAATTTTATGTAAAAAGGAGTTATCTCCTCTAACCCCAGGTCCCGGGCCACAGGTCTACTACCTTAAATAAGTTGCTATGATTATTATTTGCTATTGCAGTACTTTGTGCCGAACCCTAACCAAGCCCTTACCCTAGTCATAACCTTTTGCTCTATCCCCAGCTTTAAGCTGTACATAGCGTTTTTAAAAAATCACTAATATCGTCTTGTATACTGCGACTGACTGTGACCTACCAGACCTAACGAAATCCTTGGTGATCCGAGGTGTCTTCTATCAGATCTGCTTTCATCTCCCTTTTCCACAACCCTACCTCAAGTTGCTATAAAAAAAACGCTATATGCTTGCAGTGCTTTTTTAAATGCTATTTCCGTATTATTAGAGTTATTTCTTTTTCCATAATCCTAGCCAAAGTTGCTATGATAACTCTATATGATTGAAGTGATAAATGCTACAATCTTGTGCACTGAAAAAAAGACGAAACATTGTGCCAGAATATTTTCACAGATATCAAAGAAATTAACACCGCAATTTTTTTTTCTTCCGTTGATATTTTGATAGTCTCTGTACAAGTTTTATAGGAACAAATCATTTATACATCTAAATCTGTGTTTTGAAAAAAAAACCTTCTAATTATACATTGCAATACTAGCCTTTCTTTTCTTGATATTATTAAACCATGAGATACAAATAAGTTTGCTTAAAGAATGATTTTATATATAGACGCGGTTAAAACTGTCTTCTTTGATTATAAGAATGAGAATGTCTTGTTGAATAAATGACAGTACCCATGCAGAGCTATTGTATTTCAGTCCGTAAACGGATGTAACCTTACCTTTTACTTTTACTCTGACGTCATTTCTGCTTATTTTTTTCTCATTGTTTGCGTTGCAGATTTTTACATTTTTCTATGGACGCTACTTTAAAGTAATTCGTTTTCAAATGTATGAATCTATTTGTTCATTATCTGCACTGTTGTTGAAATTGCCATATCCAGTAATATGCATCTGCTAGTTAACTGTTAGCCCCAAGGGTATTCACTAGCCCAGTAGTGCTTATCCGAAAGCAGATTTATTTGGAAGCTGGCAATATCTAATTTTTTTGGGTAAATTTTGTTAAAAAACGAAGGAGTATCTCCCTCATGCAAAGCTCTGTCCTTGGCTGATTTTGGTTTTCCACTTAGATCATATTATTTGTTCTCTATCAGTTTGTACACATCTTTGATTTTATGGTCTTCAAGATGTTTAGATTTTATCTGCGATAAATAAGTTGTCGAAATGGCCATATGCAGAGACTAAAATTACAGTAAGTTCGGTATTTAGTCATTTGTTATTTGTGGACTATTAGTCCCAAAATGTATTCACCAGTCCAGTAGTCAGTGCTTCGGTGCTGACCCAAAAACCGATTTTATTTGGAAGCTGGCAATATCTTAATTTTTGGAAATTTTGTAAAAACTAAGGAGTTTCTCCCTGATGCTTTTTAGCTCTGTCCTTGACTGATTTTGGTTTTCCATTTAGACCATATTAGTTATTTGTTCCATATCAGTTTGTACACATCTTTAATTTTATGCTCTTCCAAATGATTACATTTTATCTGCACTGAAGAGATATAAGTTGTCGAAATGGTCATATGCAGAAATTAAATTTACAGTATGTTTGGTACATAGTTATTTGAATGTAAATTTAACAGAAAACAAAAAAAAATAACACACAAAATACAACAATTGGAAGCTTGTAAAGAATATCAAATGTTGACAGACGGTTTCGCGCTTCATTTGTTTTTATTTGATCAGAAATATAGATGAAGAACAACAATAAAAGCGTTGTTCCATTGCTGTGTTTTACCATGTATTTGTAGAGATTTTGTCTCATTTGCATTTACTCCATATCCCTTCATTGTTAATTCCAAAATAGATGAAATATCTATTTACTTGTTTTTCCTTGAAAGTTGATTTAATACTTTATTTATTTCATGGGGATTACAAAATTTCTCTTTTCAAAATAGAGATAGACAAATGGCAAAAAAATTACCAGAATCCTTGCACTCACACTCGCTCAATGGGTTAAAAGTGAATGAAAATGTACAATATTTATGAGAATCGGTTACTCATCTTACACATAAAATCGAAACATATAGAAACAAAATTTTCTTGCCATAAAGGGATAAATGTTTCTTTGATAGTTAATATATTTCTATTTGGACATAGTAGTAGCATCCATTTTTTTTTAAAGATCCAACCTTACTTCGTGATAGTACGTGCGATACAATAAGACGTAGTGTAAAGTTTTTTGCATCACTATCGCGAAAGCTGGAATAAATCATATTTGTCTAAACCGAATTTACTTTACTAAACACATCGACAAATGAATACATTTTTTACTTTTTATACGACCGCAAAAAATTTGAGGTCGTATAATGGTATGGCGCTGTCGTCGTCGTTGTCGTCTTCGTCTGTTTTGTTTTTGGTCAATAACTTAGGTTCCATTTGATGAATCCTTCTGAAATTTTAACACAGTGTTCCTTGGCACAAAAGAAAGACTGTGCATGGTTTTGGTTATTTTGACCCCGCCCGTTTTTAAAAAAGGGGCCAAAAAGGGCAAAATTGGGTGTTTTCACATATTTGGCTATAGAATATTTATCATTTATCAGATTTTGATGGGGTTTCTTTCAGTGTGTTCCTAATCAAATTTCCAATCTGGAGTATGCTAAAGGATTTACTTGGTATGTACCGTTCATGAAATAAATGGGCGAATTTCAAAAATTTTATTTCTTTCAGTTTTAGTCCGATTTTGATGCCGTTTTTTTTTTAAAAATAAGCATAGCTCTGCACCGTCAGATTTAGATAACCTGTTTATCTTCCAAATTATGAGGTGCCAAACAGGACCAAAATTGCAAACATGCAGATTACATAAAATATTTATTTTTCATCCGATTTCATTTTTTTTTCTTTGAACTCCTCTTGATATAAGCTTCCAGCAGTATGCCAACGGATTTGGGGCAGCTCTTACTGTTTTCGAGTTACAAGGGGCCAAAGGGGCCAAAATTGCAATTTTTAGAAATATGTAAAATCTTTATTTTTCATCGGATTTTGACAGGATTTTTTGGGGGGGATTCCTCTTGAGATAAGTTTTCAGTTGCATGTCAACTGATTTGGCGTAGCTCCCACAGTTTCTGAGCTACAAGGGGTGAACGGGGCCAAAATTTCAATTTTTTAAATATGTGAAATCTTTATTATTCATCGGATTTTGATGGGATTTTTTTCTTTGGATTCCTCTTCATATAGGCTTCTGCAGTGTCAACAGATTTGGTGCAGCACTTACCATTTTCGAGCTATAAGGGGTCAAAGGGGATGAAATAGCAATTTTCAAAATACGTAAAATTTATAATTTTTTGTTGGATTTTAATGGGTTCGTTTCTTAGGATTCCTCTTTTGTATAGTTAAAGTAGTATGTTGACCAATTTGACACACCTCTTACTATTTCCGATCTATATAAGGAATCAAAAGAGCTTATTTTTATTTGCCTTAGTTTGTGTGTAGCTAATTACTGGATCAAGCCTTTTATTGTGTCCAGTTAATTACTGTATCAAGCTCTTTACTGTGTCCTTATTCATTTTGAATTACACTTGTTCAAATTTCAGTGTTCTACATGCTGCGGTCGTATCATGCTGCGCTCGGCGTAGGCCTTTATTTTCTTTAAATATACTACAGGCCGCTGAACAACAAGTTATTATTTCAGGTGTTTTGTATAACTTGATATTCTAGTCGTCTCCGCCGCGGGATACAAGATCTTTGATTATAAAACCATGGAAAAGGCTGTCCTCTGTAATGATTAGAATATAATTGTTTTGATAATTGAATTACATAAATTCATGCAGAGCTATTGTATTTCAGTCCTTTCACGGTTGTTACCGGACACTATCTTGTAAGCTTTTTGGGACGTCTGGTGTTAACTTTACCTATTTCTTGAATTATCGGTGAAAGTTTTGTCGTAAATACTTTTGCTTAAAAATTCAAACAACTGTGTCTGTTATCCATCATGAGGTTTGGTTCAGAGAAGATGAACGACCGTACCAATTGCGGTAAGCAGACCATATACAATAACTGAAAAATCTTATTTATTAATATCTATACGAAAATGTTATTTAAAAAGAAGTTTTCTGCTGCCGGACTTAAAACAAAGGACATTCTCTTATGTGAATCGTGCTACCTAGTTGAGCTTGAGAACGCTGAACGAATACTGCTATTTCAACCATGTGTTCCCTGAAAATAGGATTGAAAATTCCTTGCCACAAGTTTGTCTCAAAAACATTCGATGAATACCAAAATTCTTTGAAATTAAACAAAGCAGTTTCTTTTGGATTTCTGTAGAAGTTGAGTAGATCATAATTCATGTTTGTGTAACAAATTTGGTTTATTTGAAACTTGCGAACACAGTTTTGTCTTCGACTTATTTTTTAAGTATCGTCCAAACATTGAAATTTTGTATGTCAGATGTTCGAACTTGATATATGAAGACTATTTAATTAGTAATTGTTCCTGTAAATTTATTTTACAAAAGTTAAATGCAAAAATTCAAAACACTCATTTTTTTAATTCCTTGGTATTCCTCTACATATTGATGTATTTTATGCATGATTTATTATCTTGCTATAAAAGCATATTTTGCGTTGATTACCCTGCATCCTTCAGGAAGAGATGCAGACTTTAATAGAGAAATTCAACTGAGATATACCAGATTGTTACTAATAACTTTTACAAGATGGCAATCAAGTTTAAAAGTTATTAGATTATATTTATGATCATGAAAAATTATATTCAAATGATACACAATTTTCCTGAAATATATATGCACTGAAGAGACATAAGTTGTCGAAATGCAAATATGAAGAAAATAAATTAACAGTAACTTCGGTATTTTGTCATTTGTTATTTTGAAGAAAATATATTGAGACAGTGACGTACATTTTTATTTATCTTGGTGTCTACATATAGAACATTTCATAAAACATATAACAATACAAACAGACTCAAGATGAAGAACTACAATTAAAGCGTTGTTCCATTTGCTTAATCTAGCCATGTATTTATAGGGTTTTTGTCCCATGTACATTTACTCGATATTCTTTTATTTGTTCGTTATCCTTTGTGATATTTTTGATCTTAATACATGGAGATATTCACAATAAAATAAACTTAAAAAGAGAGAAAACAAATGCTCAAGGCTCGATTTAAGTAACAAAATACTGAGGTTATTGTTAATTTAGTCTCTGCATTTGCGCATTTCGACAACTTATGTCTTTTCAGTGCAGATCAAATCAAAACATTTTGAATTCCATTTTCCGAAATATGAATTAAAAAACTGATAGACAACAAGTTACCAATATGATCTAAACGGTTAAGCAAAAAAGNAAAAAAAAAAAAAAAAAAAAAAAAAAAAAAAAGCTAAGGACAGAGCTGTGCGAGAGGGAGATAATCCTTAGTTTTGAACAAATTTTGTAACTGAGAACTGAACCGTCAATCTAAAACGAATAATCCAAGGACAATGGCTACATCGGAAATAATAAAGAAACAGAGACACATCTTGAGTACACCACAGAAAAGAAAAATGAACACATACAAACACACACACATAAAGATGAACAACACGGACCCAATAAAAAACATGGGTGAGATCAGGTGCACCGATAGAGTCAGCATCTCCTGCTTCTTGTAAGACATCTGCTGTGCTGAATATGTCAAATCTGGTAGAGAAAGCAACAATTAAGCTTTAAAGGGGAAGATCTGTTGTCATCTTGGAAAAAGATCTCCCATAGCGGTCCACAAGATGGTGATGTCGACCGTAAACTTCTGGAGGGATGACTTCAAGTTTTGGGTAACATACCCTTGTTGAAGTAGCCTATTTGTGAGCAGCCGGGCTATATCAAGGAAGTCACTGTATCAAACACAGGCTCTTGAATAGCGATTGAGCTGGGATATGTAAATTCCGTAAAATCGGTCTTCGGGCCAGCACCGAAGTACTGGCTACTGGATTGGTGAATACCATCGGGGACTGGCAGTCCACGATAATGATTATCAAATTCAAATTATTGAAGTCCAACGTGATCTTATTGAAACAAATGAAACTGATACATGAAATAATTTGTTTAAATAGAAATTTAGATTCCGAAAAATCCTGATCCGCCAAGGAACATTAATAACACTTTTGATGAAATAACTGAATGTAATACTGTTAGTGAACATGATAAGTCATTTGACCCCAGGGGAAGGAAAAGAAAGAACATTGTAGGGGAGGGAGAAAAACATAAGAAAAAAAAGGAGACTGGCAAGTAAAGAATAACTATGTGAATGCGAATGGTAACAAAGAACATAAAAGAAAAGTAAGATATGATTGTGATGGGATGTGTAGGTACAAATGTTCAACTCATATCCCAAAAAAAGGAGAAAAAGTATATTCCTCTCGTCATTGGAATATGTTTTGTTCTACCAAACTGGTGCTAGGGACCGTCTTGAAGTCGAAGTTATAATGTTGTCCCATTTGCATTTAATCCATATCCTTCCATTGTTTATTAAAAACAATTGACAATCTCGAAAAATTAGGACAATATCAGTCAAACAGAAAATTTACTTTTCATTGCAATCATCATGTTGATTCTAAAGAGTTGGAGTATGTGAAGACCTTTTTTTCAAATTGATACCAACGGTGGTTTTAATGGAGAATTAAATTCGATGAATAGATGAAAAAAGAGGACGACACGAGAAAAGAGAAAATAACGAAGAAACAGGACAAACATTTAGAAGCCACATAAATTAACTTCCCAAAATGACAATAGGGCCAAGAGTAGAAGGCAATACTAGTATTTGGAATCTTTTCTTTGCAGCAACGTTCAAAAAGCACCCGCATATGGAGTATACATCTCTCAACTCATTCGCTATTCAAGGGCCTGTGGTCGATATAGTGACTACCATGATAGAGCTTGGTTGCTTACAAATAAGCTACTCAAGGAAGGGCATGTTACCTGAAATTTGAAATCATCATACAGAAGTTTTACGGTCGACATCACGATCTTGTGAACAGCTATTGGATATCTCTTTCACAGATGACAACAGATCTTTCTCATTGCAACTAAAGTCTGTTTTTCTTCTTTTGGATTTGACTCTACTATTGGAGTTGACATGTTCAACACGGCGGGTGTCTTATAAGAAGCAGGAGATGCTTACTCCACCGGTACACCTGATCTCACCCATGGTTTTATATTTCCGTTTAGATCTTTTCGGTTATTTGTTCTCTATCAGCTTTAACATGTTTTTTGGTAAGGGGACTTCTAAATGTTTTGGTTTAGTTGTCGAAATGCGAATATGCAGAAAATAAATTAACAGTAACTTCGGTATTTTGTTATCTTATTGGGTCCATGCTGTTCATTTTTGTACATGTGTGTGTCTTCATTTTTTATTTCCGTCCTATGCTCATGTTATGTGTTTATTTCTTTATTTTTCTGATGTTGTCATTATCCTTGGATTGTTGGTTTTACACTGACGGTTCGGATCTCACTTACTTTACTTAACAATGTTTTATTATATTGAGAGTGCTGTATAAGTTATACGGTAATATATTTGAATTACCCACATGTTAAGTTAAAGAGGGACTGCTTATCATATACTAGTAGTACATAAAGAACGTTAGCTACATTGCTAATACTCTCAGTTACTTTTTGCAAATGACAGTCCTTTAGTTTCTCAGTCCCTGAAAAAATATTGTGCTATTGTTATAGAATTTGTCTTTTAAGTCATTAAATAGAACAGAGTTCACCGACATCTTGTAAAGCAGTAATTTTTGACTTTATGAAAGTGGGGTAATATCAAAATGAAAATGCTTATGATATTATTAATGTTTACCTATCCATTTAACTGATGTTTAGTTACTTTGTTCAAATAAGATGCAAAACTATTGGAACTTGAAATTATAGCTTTAGCAGTGTTTCAACATACGAATTAGGCATGGGATACAGTGGAAGTTGATATTACACTTTCCTTCTGATGTATTATACTATGATATATATTTATATCATAAGGATTAAAATCACTTAGAAGAAGTCGCTAACACTTCTATATCCTTTAATTGTTAATTTGTATTTCTTTAAGATTTTCGATATTCTCTAGTTTTATACTTTCAAAAGTAATACTTAGCGTCATTCTTTGCCCAGTGACTTCCTATTTTTTCATAATTCCATTTTGTACATCTTTTCTTTATTCTGAAAAATTTTGTTCAATCGGAGTTATTTTGTCACAGTCATTAGGGACAGACCATTTAACTTGAAAGGGGGTGGGGGCTATGGTTTTTCCCCAAAATATTTTGCAGATGACTTTATGTGAAAAACATATTTTGGCTGTCAAAATGACGAAAAAAGATATTCTGAAGGAGGCTCTCTGCCCCAAAAAATAATGAAATCAATATTTTGTTTTTGCAAGTGCAAAAAAAATGAAAAAAAAATTCTGTCCAGAAAAAAAAGCAAACAATGACCCCCTTGGTCGGGCTCTCAATAGATAACATTGTTAATTTGAAGCCTTTTTTAAACACTTGTATCTCCTCAGGTTTTTCGCTTTAATAACTCCTTTTCAATCTTCTAACTATAAAAAGTCAGATTTATCTGACGTCTCAGTTAATATAAAATTGACCAGCGAACATCCTTAAATCTAAATGAAGAAAAATCAAGTAGCAGGAAATACATTAATAATGCAAAGGCTAATGAAAAATGAACAATGAACGAGATGTTCAATACTAATAGTTCCTAGAGCGTTGAACTTTCATTTACAAAAAAGACATGTACACTCAAGATGTGAATGATAGAATAGGAAGTACGAAAACGCAAAGGAAAAATAAAGATAAAAAGAAAGGACGAGGAAACGTGGACTGCAAAAGTCAAATATTCACAAAGTTGTTGTTGTGTGTGTGTGTGTGTGTGTGTTTCAATACTTCAATTTAAATTTCGTAAAGCAAAGAGAAAATGAAAGGTACATCGGCTAGATTTTAAGAAAAATGTATAATAAAAATTTACGTCTAAAATTTTGTGGCACTTTTTATACACAGTCAACTAATTTAATTTACATCAGTTCAACTCAAGCGTATGGTTGGAAAATTTGAAGTGCTCTCAAACTAGATGAATCTTAATTGAAAGACAAGTTGTATAGGATTTGCAGGCTCCAATTCTGATTTCGGAGACTTATTAGGTCTATTCCGTTTCAAATTAAAAGCCCTTTCTGTATTTTTTCTGATTTTTTTTCTTCTTTTCTGTCAACTTGTCGGGAAATTGGTTGGACATATCGTTTTGAAACAATGATCCAAATCACCTAGAATACATAGGAACTAGGAATCTTTTGTCGTTCTCGAATTATCCCCTTGGTCCAAAAAAAAACTTGTTATTGGATAAAGTCAGAAACAATAATGGATAAAATATGATGTGCATATATGTTCTAGGCAATGGTGACCTTTGTTACATTAGACCAAATCTCCACGATTAACATTTCAAGATTTATAGCCCTTGAAGTTTTTGTCGGATCTTCCAGCATATTGCTCTTGAAAACAGCGTGACAGAAACCTGGAACTTTTTCTATTGGTGCTTGGTGATATGCGTTACCTTTAAAATGCCAAAATCAAATGTCATTGGTCAATTTGAACTTTGACCTGAGACAATGTTATTGCATTAACTTAGAAGCTGATAAAATAATGGAGAACATGTGTCTCTTGTAAGATCTTCATTTGTTACATTGTGTCCAAAATTATTGGACAAACTGTTTTAGACGTATGCATCGAAAATCGATTTTATTTGTAACGCAGATTGCAAGGATTTTTTCGCATAAAGTTCAAATTCCATTGCAGATACAAAAAGACATTCATACAAACAATGTTTAGGAAAAGATGATCCCCTCAAAACTGTATCAAGATCAATGAACGGTCTAGGTTACAGCTTAAAATATTAATTTTACGTTAAAGGGTCAATAAATGTTCAAAGTTGGTGATCAGTGAATGAGCAATCAGATCTTGGAATGATCTATCAATTTTTCTTCTAACAACTGACATATAAGTTTTTAATTGTATTTGTATGAAGTGACGATCGACCTGAATGTAATTTGTGCACTTTGATGGTATTTATATGAATGTGCCCCTTTTGGGGGTTTCTTTTGCTTAATACAATCTTGAATCCTGCATTTAGCATCATGCTTTCATGATTAACAATGTGTTGATGTAGTCAGCATAATGTTCACCTTCTAGAAGCTTTTTGTTTATCATCTACGTCAAAGGAGAACAATTATTTAATCTTTAAAGTCTTAAAATTATACACTTAATTTTTTTTTTTTTTTTTTTTTGAGGGGGTCCAATTTTAAATATCCACAGACATCAAAACAGATATCGAATAATGGTTGTCTCCGATTCTCCTTTTAATCTGCCGCCGAACATTGTAGATATACAGTGGCGGATCCAGACTTTCTGCTAAGGGGGCGACCCAAAATTTTTCCATAAGGGGGGCGGCCGGAACCCAATTTTTTTAAAAAACCCTAGGAATTTAAATTTTTTCAATCTAAGGGGACGGGACCACCCGCCCCTTCTAAATCCGCCACTGATATGAATCAATTAAAACAACAAGTGTAGACACAGATACGTCTCGCCAGAATATAAACATTGTAGTCTACACATGATAAACCTTATACAGAAGGTCATGAAAATTATTGCACAATTCTACTTTAAATATCTGACGAATTTAACAAAATTATTCAAGTAATTGAACCACATCATTGAAGTAAAGGTAACATGCCAAATGTTAAGCTGACATCATCCTTTTAAAACTAACAACTGACCATATGTTTAAGTATTGTTGCTACAATAGACCATTTACCAGTTCTGAAATCAACAGAATGAATTTAGCAAAACCCAAAAAGGAGGTAACTTTTTAAAAAATCTCAAGGGGACAGAATGGTTCCCTACTTGTCAAAACCAACCAAAAAATAAATCATTTTTAATCAAAAGTTATGAAAGTTTAACCTTTAGCCGACGTTTTGGCAGCAACATAATTCAAAACCCAATCCCAAGAAGCGCTTACCATGCTGTCAAGTGCTACTTGTTTCAAGTAATAAAAATAAACAATTGTACTAACTTGAACTGCCTTCTCAGTGACTAAGAAAGTATTATAAATTCGAAAATATGCTAACTTACTGCAGAATATCATGAATATTGTGTAGGGAATTACTTTGTCCAGTCTGGCTAAGCACGGAGACCGTACTTTAAAACAAATGTGCACGTTTTATGTTTGTTTGTCCGGTGTAGGAGTAACTTCCCTGTAAAGGTTTGCCCAAAAACCACAAAATTTGACTAGAAATGACACGAACTTTAGTAACTGGCAAATCATCTATTGTCAAAGATGAGCATGAATGTAAAAATTTGCAATAGTAATGAAACATAAAATTAAGGTTACATTACATATGGCAGACTGACATGTACCCACTAAGATGCCAGAATAAACCCTTATGGATGTGAAAAAAAAAACAAAGTCACTAGACCATAAACTTAGGCCAGGTTTTCAATAGGTGTCAGACTTACATTTACTCATCAAGATGAAACAATAAACCTATAATGGAGACCATAGATGTCATAATTGCTGAGAAATTTACATGAATGCAAAAAAAAAATAACACAATCAGTGTACCATGAAATTAAGGTAAAGGTAACTTGACAGGTGACAGACTGTCATGTACCTACTAAGATGTAACAATAAACTTCATATGCAGAGTATAGGTGTTACTATTGCTAAGTCAAAGCCATGAATGTAAATAATTGACAAAGTCACTGGACCATGAAATTAAGGTCAAGGTTACCTGACAGGTGTCAAACTGGTATTTACCCATTAATATGTAACAATAAACCTAATATGGAGAGTCTAGGTTCTAACATTAATGAGAAATGGACATAAATAAAAAAATTAACTAAGTCACTGGACCATGAAATTAAGGTCAAGGTTACTTGACAGGTGTCAGACAGGCACTGATTCATTAATAAGTATCAATAAACTGAATCTTGAGAGTCTAGGTTCTTTCATTGCTGAGAAATGGACATACATGTAAAAATGAACAAAGTCACTGGACCATGAAATTGAAGTCATTGTAACTTGACAGGTGTCAGACTGACATTAACCCATTAATATGTAACAATAAACCTGATATGGAGAGTCTAGGTTCTTTAATTGCTGAGAAAAGAACATGAACGTAAAAAATTTACAAAGTCACTGAACCATGAAAGTGAGGTCAATGTTACATGACAGGTGTCAGACTGGCATGTACTCTTTAAGATGAAGCATTACACCAAATATGGTATCTCTATACATTACAATGGCTCAGAAATTGACTTGAATGTAAAACTATGTCGCAATATTTACAAAGTCACTGAACCGTGCAAATGAGGTCGATGTCAATTGACAAGTGGCAGACTGGCATGTACCCACTAAGATACATCAATACACTAAATATAATGGATCTATGCATTACAAATCCAGAGAAAAGGCCTTGAATGTGAAACTATGTCGCAATTTTCATGGAGTCATTTAACCATGAAGACAAGGTCAAGGTCATCTGAAACATGTAATGCTGGAAAGCTCTAACCATCAGCTACCTTTGGACATAAGATCTTGTACATAAGTGATATACTTTAAAAGTTATTAAGGTTTTAGTAAAGTTTACGCCGCCGCCGCCGGAAAGTAATACCTATGTCTCGCTTTCAGCGACTTCGTCGCTGGCGAGACAAAAACCAAAAAAAAGTGTTCGGAATGTACCATTTGGAAAAATCTTTTTGACGATAGATGAAAACATAGTCCATAGGGGTGTCCACTATATATCATTACATAATTAACATAGTCTTTGTATCAACATAGAAAACTGTCTTGAAATACTATTACTAGATAACTGAACGTGTTCTAGAGTTCCATTCACTTTTTGACCATAGATGAAAACATAGTCCATAGGGGGTGTCCACTATATATCATTACACAATTAACAGTCTTTGTATCAACATAGAAAACTGTCTTGAAATACTATTACTAGATAACTGAACGTGTTCTAGAGTTCCTTTCACCTGCAATGTGTACAAAATGCTGGTTCGAGTAAGCATGTGAAATTATGTAGCAAGAAAAAGTCTTTAAAAAAAACTACAGTGAAACCTGAGTATTTTAACATCCTGTCAAATCCGACATAATTTATTGGTCCCAAGGACACTGTTTTATGCTTTATAGACCTGAATATTCCGACATCCTGTATAATCCGACACATTTTTATGGTCCCAAGTCATACGAATTTTTTGTATCAACTCAGAGAGACGCATATCAGTAAATATTTTTGTAGTTTCCTTTTCTGACATGATTAATATGAATTATTCAACAAGGTATATGAATTGTGGAACAAATAATTTTATTGTATTTGATAAGATCCATATGCATGTTCCAATGTATAAAACAAAAAAAAAGCAATCGAACAAAATGTTTTTATCCTTATTTGGAAATTCATTCCTGTTGCTCTTGAAGTCATGTGTACTTTTCAAACTCTTTAAGCCAACTAGCTGACGTTGGTATTATTAAAGTAATAAACTTTGCGTTCTCATAGGACATTTAATTCGAATGAAAACGCTAGTCGTGTCCATAATTGACTTTGTGAAGACGTTAGCACATGAATCGTTTTCCAATGCGAATTAAACTAATTCGAATTTGGTAATGCCAATTTATTTCGAATTACGTGTGAACGCAGCATAATGGTGTTCTGTGCAAAAAATAGAACATTTTATCACTTCTACAGTTTGTATTTTACAGCGATCAAGTTAATGTCGAGTGTTTTCAGATCTTCATTCAACTGAATTGATTAGGAACGATTCAAAATGTTACTCTTCAAAAATGAGATCGGGCCATAATGGAAGGGAATATTTACGCTCAAACTATAATATGAGTACGAATTTCAAGAGAACAGACTGAAATGATTAGCTTAAGACATAAATCACCGCACCGTAATGTATTGCCCTTAATGTATGGGCTTTATGTTTTTTTGCAAATATACTATCTCGAGCGTTATTTACAGACCTTGACTATTTTGGGGGCTTTTGTATGCAAAATTGTTTTAATGGAGGAAGTAACAAAATATAGAATATATTTGAAATACAAGACAAAAAAATAAATAAAACAGCTTTTAAACATGGTACCTCCTAAAGTATGTCAAAAGTTCGTAGCTGAGTTTGGTCTTCCTTCGTGTTTTAATATTTGTGCTCTTTTAGCTTTATCTATTATTTCTATTTCTAGTGTTCTAAATTTTTCAATTCAGTTTTTCGAAGGCAAATCCGACAGAGCAACGGGGTGACTCACAGTTTATTGTATTGCTCGATATAAAACAGAAAATAATATTGGTATTAGGTCACATTGGAAAATCTAAAATTGTAATTACACACTACGTAACGATGTTTTTTTATATTTTTGTAACATAATAACGTAATGAAAATGGCAGTTAAAAGAATTTTTTTACACAAAAGTAACCAATCTAATGGTGACAACATCTTATTCAAATAAAATTATTTACAATACAAACTTGTAATTTTTCATGCAAAAAAGGAACATCATTTAAATTGTAATATTCGTAATGCTAATGATTCCCATGATGGTCATGGTTACAATATCTTCGCCAGGAACATGCATTGCCATTCTTAACATCTCTGTGAATTTAGGGGGATAAATAGCAGAGAAACCAATAGCAATATCTACGTTTTTGATACTTTGTTTTCTGTTATAAATTATCACTTGATCTGAAATCCAACAAAACCAAAAGCATATGGGAATTGACCTTTCTTAGACAAACGTCACCGATGTCGTTAAATGTCCAAGTGGTGTGATGTACAGTTAATACCTGAAGCGGACGAGTACATTTAGATTAAACTTGATTAAAGCAAAGAGGGAAAACACCACAGCAATGAAAAAAAAAACAGTCGTCCCAAACTTTTTTAAGGAGACGTTCTATTTTGATAAACTACTTTCGTTCCAAACATTTTTAATGACGAAACGTCCTGTGATTTCTGTTATGGTAAGCAAAACAGGACGTGTTGTTTTAGTGCGGACTATTACATAAATCTCGTTCAGTTTTGGTGCGGGACTATTAAATAAATTTCGCCCTGTTTTGGTGCGGGACTGTAACATAAATCTCGTCCTGTGTAGGTGCGGGACTATTACATAAATTTCGCCCTGTTTTGGTGCGGGACTATTACATAAATCTCGTCCTGTTTTGGTGTGGAACTATTACATAGATCTATCTACTTTCAGCAGAATTCTTAATCGAATCAGTAGTTTAGTTTTTAGTTTAAACTTAGTTTATTTGTAAATATAACAAATTGGATAAGACACAAGTAAGACATACTTATGAAGTCTTCTCCGGTTTACAATTATTTACAATATTATGACATGCTAACCAAATTACATATTACAATTTTAGATACAAGCTTGATAAGATAAGGTAAACACATTTAAACAAAAAGAAAAAAGGGGAATGTGTGTGTGGTGGTGCATGTGAGGAAAGTTTTCTGGATACTTAGACAATAAGAAAACGTTCAGTTTTCTTAATAAACTTAAAGACATTGTGTAAAACAATTACATATTGATCAAACGTAAGCTTGTCACTTAAATCAAGGAGAAGATTCAAGTCTATTCTACAATATCCCTGTACCCAGTTTAGATCATTTTAATACCTCTCTTGCCTCAAAATAAAGAGGACATTCAAGAAAATAATGGGATGCGGACTCGTACGGATGGCCACATCGACATGAGGGATTTTGGATAATATTTACTTTATGGAGATCACCATTTAAAAAAGATGCCATACATCGCAACTGGGTTAATATTATATTCAATTTCCTGGGCCTCTCGAGAAATGTTTAGGTACAATTAATATATCATATGTACTTTTTAGATGAGTTTTGAATTTAGATTTACTCGTGATATTCCTAATATCCAAGTCTTTATTGTTCCATTGCCGAATAGTTGAGGGGAAAATTGATTCGCTAGTTAAAGATAATCTACAAAAAGGGAGGACGATATCGTTTCCGTTCCGCAGAGGATACGCAGTTGTTGACTGAATACTCGGTGGCATCCGAACATTCAAATATTCTGGGGCAGTCTTATTGTAAATCGAATGAAATAGTTGTAATTTTTTTCGTTCCCTTCTAGCACTTAATTTTTCCCATCCTATTTCTTTGTAAACAAGATCTGATTTAGTAAAAACGGGTAAGCCAGTTATTAAACGTGCAGCTTCCAGATGCATATTTTCTAATTTATTTGCATTTACAATACCGCAGTTGTCCCACAATTCTGATGCGTATTCAAATAGCGGTCTTACATAGACTAAAATAATTTTTCTAAATTATTTCGAGACAATTTATATTTAAGCTTACGTAAAACATTAAGATGTTTAGAGACGCTTGATAAAATATTTGCAAAACATGTAAACATAATGATTTCTGTTTTGCTAGGATTAAAACACATGAGCCACTTATTTGACCATTCATCGAGTTTCTCTAAATCATGGTCAATAACGTATTTAATTTGTTGAACATCACAGCTTGAGTAACCGAATGAAGTGTCATCAGCAAAGAGCCTACAAAGTGAGATAAGATTATTTGCAATGTCATTTATGCATACTATAAATAGAAGAGGACCCAGAACTGACCCTTGAGGAACACCAGCTGATATATTACAAAGTTGAGAGGACGATGATGCAATAAGAACTCTTTGTTTTCTGTTGTTTAGAAACCAGTTTAACAATTGGCCATGTATACCATAAGAATATAGTTTATGAATTAATCCTTTATGCCAAACCTTATCGAACGCCTTGGAAAAGTCGCACAAGACAAAACAGTTATATTCTTTTTTCTCAAGAGAATTAAGGACACAATTATACATTTCAATAAGTTGATGAACAGTAGACCTCTTTGGTAAAAACCCAGTTTGGTACTCATAAATAAAGATGATTATAAACGTGCTTGTAAACAACCCTCTCCATGATTTTCCCAACACAGCTTATAAGAGATATAGGTCTGTAATTTGAAGGAAGGGAGTACGAATTAGTAGACCTCTTTAGTTAATCTTTCCATATAATAATTCTTCAGATAAACTGAAATGAACATTTTGTTCGTTTCAAACGGTTTATCATGAATTTTATCACTGTCATGCACTTGTAAGTGCAACGTACAACATGATTAAAACAAAACCATATGAAAAAGAACGCCACAAAACTACAACTCCCCACAAAAACTTGAGGTGGCATCGGATGTTCCGGAATATAACCTTAGGGTATAAGTTTTTTGAGAAAGTAATTTCGCGCTGTTGACAAAATCGCAGGACAAAATATAGAATGAGTTTTGAAATGTAGACGCCATTTGCATGAAATTGAAGAGTGCTACTGCCAAAAAAGCTCTTTTCTTAAAGTCGAAATCATCATGTTTGATGATATGTTTTGTTTTGTTTCAGACTTCAGAGTTATTAATATAGCGGTTACAAGTCTAGGTATGAAGCTGATGGACGTGTTTAAGTGTTCTCTTACGAATGCATTTGGGTATATAACGGATTCTGTAATATAGAACTTGGCTAGCTAATTGTCTCACTTTGTGCGATTCTGGTTTCACACGAAAAAGGGAATAAATACATAAAACACTAAAACTAAAGCTTTTATTCTTTGCAATTAAAGTAAACACCTACAATGGCCAGGAACTATTAGTTCAAGAATTATAAGTTGATCATATTAATATATGATATCATTCAAAACATTGTTATGCTGCATTCTTCAAGACCTGCGACAATAGACTTCTGCTCTATGATAACGGTCTTTAATTATAAAATAGCTACATATTTAGAGACAATTATCACGAGATATATACTGTCCAATGGATAGCAATATGGACTGGCACATGGATAATGCCCGAGTCGTATAGGCAAGGGTATTATCGATGTGTCAGTCCATATTGCTATCCCTTAGGCAGTCTATATCGTGATTATTCTCTCTATATAAGTCACTTTTGTATTGATTTAATTGAAGAACAATTGCATTTAATTTTGTATATATTATCAACCATAATAGTTGTATGAAAATGAGCAACATACTGATTTTTTTTTATCTTATTGTAGTTACACTTTGACAATTGCTTGGATTATTTGGGAGGGGGGGCTGTATCGTTTATAAAATCAAGCAAACAAAACACAGTTGTATTGTCAATACAATTAAATCATACCGGTCAGTGTCAGTAAATTTGGACAGGCCAAAATATCATGATATTGACCGATAGCATAAATACAACAGATTAATGAATATCATCTGACCACCTCCACAGCAATCGGGAAGGTTGAATTAAATCTGATATAAATTGGTGTAACATTGATGATCATATGATGAAAATATTTTTTCTAGAAATTCCTTTTTGAAATGTAAGATCATTTGTGGGATCAAATATCTAAAACAAAAAAAAACTTTCCTTCAAAGATCTGCACTCAGCTATATAAGATTTTATACCGCGAAAGTGCAAAAAAACTTTTGTTGAAGGAATTATGTATATTTTATGATCCCTTATGAAGAGATGAGTAAAATAAGGGGTCACTTTCTCAAACAAAAAGGTTCACTCTCCATAAAACTGTGTTAGGTTTACCTCAAGGGAAAAAACAACATTTTAAAAAAAAATCATTTTCTAAACTTCTTTCTTGTATACTTGAAATTTTTTGTATAATAAATGTGATGACAAAATTTGATAATAGGAAATTATTTATTTTAGAAATTGTATTAAAGTAACTTATGTAATTGCGAAAATCACTTACTGAAATAAAGATGTAGTACCCATCAATGCAAATAAACACACATACTTAAAATTATTAGAAAATCATTGAAATCAGTGCTCGTTTAATTATTATATTGTCAGTGGTTGTCATGGTTATCACTACTTTTGTATTTTTTTCCAAACAATCCTCTCCAGGAATATACATTGAAATCCTTACATTCTGTATGAATTCTAAGTTGTCTATTAGGTGGTATAAATAGCAAAGTTACCAATAGCAATAACTACGTTTTTGACACTTTCGGTTCTGCTATAAATTATCACCTGGTATAAAATCCAACAAAACTCATAATGTAAATGGGATTGCCCTTAAACAAACGTCATTACTGACGTCAAATGTTCAGGTGGTGTGATTTTTGAAAAATTTTCAAGTTAAACTTGATTTAAAACCAAAAATGAACATCAGAAATCATCGCAGTATAAAAATATAATTGATTAAAATTGTGGGAAGTTTTGTTTTGGTATGTTATTCACTTCCCAGACCCTTTTTTCATTTATTCTGACGGGACGTTCTTGTTTGGTAAGGTGCGATCGTCCGAAACTAAATGGACGTAATATTATGATAAGCCATTTCTATTACAAGAATATATCTCCATATAAGTCTTATTTCAGCAGGCTTCTGTATAGATAGAGTAAATAACTATTTAGTAACTCTTTCCATAATAAATAATTTTGCATGGAATTTTTGGTTCATTCGGATTACCATGCTTTATGCCACTTTCACACAATTGTAGGTATATGATCGTCAATGTGTGATGAATTTCAGAGCTTCTTCCTTTTTATACTTTGAAAACGATTACAGGAACAAAAAAAGAGACAAGGCAAAATTAAAAAATTACATCCAAAAACACGATAAATTAGATGCAATACAAATGCAGACAATTAAAAAAACTGCAGACAATATAAAAAAAAGAACAGGTATGCCACAAAACTACAGCTGTGTGAACGCCCACAAAAACGGGATACATTATAGGGTGCTCCAGAAGGGTACGCACGATCTATTTCACGCATGGCACCTCTCATAAGTTGCCAATGAAAAGTCCGGCGTTTGTTGCATCGGTAGTAAACTCTTTTTTATGGTATTCAAAAATCGTTGTTTACATATTTGTTGGCAAGAAGCATTGTTACTATCTGTCAAATCATACTGACAACCGATAAACTTCTGTAGTGACAAATGCAAAAGTGGTTGCACATTTGTTTTTTTTCTGAGACAGTCATTTCGCTCTATTGAAAAATCGCTATACAGGCTGCACGCGCGATAACAGTGTATTGGGTTTGAATGTAGACGCTATATGTTGAAAATGGTGGAAAATTACTGCCGAAAATAAGAAGTTCACAATTCACGACACGAAAATCGAAATCATCACGCGTTTTTCTCCAGGCAGTCAAGATTATCAATGCAGATGTGATGCTGATGATGTATCAATGAACTTTTATTCAGGTTATAAAATGCATGAAGCTAATCTTTAAACTAAAAATTGTTCAAGGAAAGAAAATTACTTATATAATGGACACTGAAATTAAAATAAATGGCTAGCTTATTGTCTTTTTGTGAAACAACCTTGTATGACCATTGTTTCAAACCAACGAATTCAAGACACTCAAAATAAGGCCATTTTTCTTCTCTACTATCAATATTTTCCCAAAAATGAATGCCGTGTTTTGCAAAACGTGCTAAAATACCGTTAGATTACGGATCTATTATGAAAGTTTGATATGCCAGTGATAATCGTTACAAAATATCTTAACCCGCTATGTTTTTCTGTGTCGATGCTTCTGGTAATGGGCTGTTCTTACCCGAGAGTATCCATCAGCGAAATACTGGCCTGAAACCTATTTTGTTTGGAAACCGTTGCAATACCTAATCTTTGGAAATTTTCTGTAACACTAAGGAATGTACCCCTCGTGTAAGCTCTGTGCCGTGTAAGCTCTGTCCTTAGCTGATTATGGCTTCAATGGTGAATGAAAGGATATGGAGTAAATGTACATGAGACAAAGTCTCTACAAATACATGGTAAAAACAAGCAGAGGAACAACGCTTTTATTGTTGTTCTTAATCTTGAAGTCACCATGAGACCTTCAACAATGAGCTTTGCTCATACCTCATAGTAATTTTAAGACGGCCCCTAGCACCGATTAAAAGCGGAATACATCCATGTCTTCATTGGTCATGGGTGCAGATTATTTCATTTTGTATCGTTTTTTTACTACTTATTCCTTATGATCTTCCAAATGTCTGATTTTGATCTGCATATGAGACATAAGTTGTCGAAATGGCCATCTGAAGAAACTTAATTCAGAGTATTTAGTTTATATTTCACTTTTGTCAATAGCCTGCTCTGGACCATTTAACATCCTTAATTCGAAGTTAGTATTTTGAGCTCACCAGCGTTCCCCAAGACGATAGAGGCAACATGTGTAGATGCAAATCCTTCGTGTTTGTCAGTATTGTTTAGTCTCCAATAGTTGGTGCTATTTATATAATAGTTACTTATATAGAGAGAATTATCACAAGATATAGACTGCCCAAGGGATAGCGATATGGACTGACACCTTGATAATGCCCGAGCCGTAGGCGAGGGTATTATCGAGATGTNAGTCCATATCGCTATCCCAAGGGCAGTCTATAGCGTGATAATTCTCTCTATATAAGTAACTGTTGTGTTTATTTTATTGAAGAACATTTACATTTTATTTTTCATCAGTTGAAACCATGTCCTGTTTAAAGTCACTCACATAAAATATACGATATTTTTTTCCCTATCTTTCTTTTTACAATGAAAAGTGTGTTGTGAATTCAATTCCTACTATTTAAACTCCCAATGATATCTTCTTGATATTCAATCTGTAGTTTTTTGATGATCAAAGCTTTAAATTGAGCTAAAAAAAATTAGGGGGTCACCGACTTAATTTTAGAGCTCTGACGTCATCTTTATTTACCTGTTTGGCCTATATTTTTACTATATATTTCGTTTCGAGTGAACTTGATTTTTTTTTAATTCTTCATGGTGTGTACAAAAGCAAAAATAACAATAACAGAAAAAATATGCAATTTTTTGTCAAAACGGCTCAAGTTTAAAGTTCCCGCCATTTTTGTCGGGTACTCGGAATATGACAAAATCGCCGATCGCAAAAAATTGACCAATGATAACTTGATAATTTTTTTCACAGAAGACAGAGACTTACATCCTAAACGAATTAAGTAAATAAAAAAATGGGGTCACCGAATCATGGAAGAAGATATTTGCAAAAAATATGTCAAGACCGAAAATGGCGGGAATAAAAAAGCGGGTTTTTGTAACTTTCATCCATTGTAGGTATTAACTGTTATATTTTCTATGTAATAACAATATTTAAATAATATGAACACATTTGACGTCTTTTGGAGTTTCTCGAAATTTTATATTTCTTCATTTTCGTTTCTTTTATCAATTTCTGTTGGCGAGGTGAAGGTGGAAATGACAAAAAAAAGGTATACTACCTAAGATCTATTCATTTGACTGTATCTACACCACAAGTTTGAAGGTTTCTTTGAAAACGCAACAAAAAAAATTGTCATTTTATAACAATACAATTTTAATGAAGTGGTCTACAGAGTGTTTAATTTGAATATGCCCGTTTATTCAGTATGTGTTACAACTTACCCTTACGTCGGTCCACGTACCGGACTAAGTTTGCGGGAATTTCGCGACGTCATAAAGGAATTACAAAACAGTAGCAAAATGCGCAGAAACAATAGTAGGATATGCCTTTAAAGCTACCGGTCATTATCAGAAAATTGGGACCGGTCAGTATCATGATAATGACTGATAGAATAAATCCAATCATATGACATTCTCTGTCTTGCGATATCGATCCAAAAAAATCTGATATGGACCGATAGTTGCAGTCAATACCAGATATGGACCGGTAGCTGCAGTCAATACCAGATATTGACCGATTGGTTGAATTGTGACGTCAATTTAAGAAGAATTTAGTTCAACAACGTTAAAAGTGTTCACTGATGATTACAGAAATGAAATACATGAAATACATGCATTTTAACTTAGATATATATTTGTGAGAAAAATAATTACATTGTGATTGCATTTATTCAGTTTATTCAATGCAATTAACACAATAGTAACTGATATATAGGGCAATATCGTAAATTGACTGCCCTTGAGGCCATGGTATGGACCAGAGAAATGATATGCCTTTGGCTTGGGCCATATCACTCCTCTGGTCCATACCATGGCTCTCGCGCAGTCTATTCGTTACGATATTGCCGTATACATCAGTTACTATTATATAAGTATGTTTACCATATGTTCAGTTATAAATACAGACGTTTTGAATATGTGATACAGTGCATGGAGTTCATTCTGTATTCACACTATGACGTCATACCCTTCATCGCATGGCTTACCCTTTATCACACACCCTTTATCGCATGGCTAGCCCTGTATCATACCATTTTTTTTTTAAATCTTTTTTCAATTGGACTTTTTAAAAAAAAAAGTTGAGGGGTAAAAATTTTTTGGGGGGTAAAAAAATTTTAGGGGTAAAAAAAAATTGGGGGTAAAAAATTTTGCGGAGAGTAACAAAAATTTGTTTTGGGATGAAATTTTTTTGTGAGGATCAGTCAAAAAAATCTAGCAAACCTCTTTCCTTTACATGTTAGATTTTATTCCAACCGCCTCCAGTCCTTTCCGTCCATTTTGAAATTTTCTTCATACATGAATTTTCTCTTGCCAATTTTTGACAGTATTTTGTGTACAGTACTCGGGTGATTTCAATAATTATGAAAAAATCGGAATAATCTAATATTCGTTCCAGAAGCCAAGGGCGGGTGAAGGATTCTCGAAACGGAGCTGGCATAAATCCTGAAGATGATATGAAATCGATGAGCGGAGGGAGCCGACAAACTTTTTGACTACTTTATTCATTAAAAAACATAAATATTTTATGTTCAAGTATAATTCGTAAAGATGTGATAAAATTATAGGTATACAGGTAGTTTAGTTCAGAATTCCCACAACATGTTGTTTCTTTGGTGGTGAAAGGGTTCGAACGCCATTACGCCCCCTTGAAATCCGCCTATGGAAGCTATTGTTAATTCATTTTTCTTTATCATTGTAGTGTACACCTCAGAGTTCTATTATAACTAAAACACATACACGTATTTAATATTGATAATTAAACAACATTATTCACGCTTAATTTGTAATAGTTAGTCTTGGCATTGATAATAAGGACAAACCAGAAATTACTCCCATTAAGTAATAATTTTCTAGTCAATAATTAAGGTGCATAAGTTTAATATCTGTGCTCCTCTCAGTCGAGTGATGATTAAATGGAAAATATTTCATATAAGTTTTCACTACTATAGGTTCAATAATTATAACCGACATATCATTTATGATGAAATTACTAAATATATACAATATTTGCCAGATAAAACAGAGGAACTGCAGACGAGTGAAGCGACGACAATGTAGGTCAAATTTGTTTTAGTAGAACAATAAAAGATCAACGAAAGATTGTTGTATTTCCAATTGGATAACAGGTTTATATAAAAGCAACGCGACAACATGTTTGTGTTCTTGCAAGATCAGCGGGGAATTCAGTTGTGATGTTTTGTACTCTTGCTTAATCAGTGTAATCACTGATTATGTAACTTTTTATTTGATTTTCACCATTGTCTATTTTGCTGTGTAGTTCTTGTTTTGTTGAAATTGAAAGATAATCATTTCTGGTTTATATCATATGCAGCCATGTATATAGACATTTTGTTATTCTGAAAGTTATTTTAAGCTTAAGTTTATTAGAGAATGTCCCTATGGGCTAATATATATTCAGAAAAATTGCATTCTTCCATGAGGAACACAAATCAAGGGTTATTCTTCGGATTGTTGCAAAGTATTGTTTCGAAATATGATATATTTCTATGTTTATTTCGTGTCTTTTTTTTTCTATGTACAAGTCTAAAAACTAAGTAGCAAGTCACGACGAAACTAAGATTTTAAAGGCGTTTTTAGTTAGAGAGAATCGTTAAAATACCCATAAATAAAGGCTAGACACAAATTTATTTTACAATTCCCTGAAAAGAGCTATTTATTAGTGATAAGTGATTTCACGAGAATTAAGTGAAGTAGGGCCCTCCAAGCAGTCAAATGAGCAAAATTTATTTACCAATGAAATACGATTTATACATTTCAACCACCTGAAAAAAACACATTCATTTACGGAAGCGTATTGATGCCACATGAAGAAAATAAATATCCCATAATTATGAGATGTTATCTCATAATTATGAAATGTTATCTCATTATCATGAAATATTATTTCATTATTATGACATATCGCATAATTAAGAGATATTTTTTTCTTCATGTGGCACCAATACGCTTCTGTAGGCATTTCAACATCCTTTTTGCTTGGAACATTCGCTAAAGGTAAGCCAGAACCGAATCGTCAGTTTAAAACTAATAAAAAAAATGTTTTCAGTTTTCAAACTTTCAAAGATCAGTTATATTGGGTAATCGTTCCTAGCAACTATGGGCAATAATAAGCATTATTATGCTTCCTGTAAGAAACTGCATTAATAGTGTCTAATATACTATTTTGGCATAGTATACCTACAGCCATGTACTATGCCTGTCACACGACTTGGAAGGCGGAGCTACAGCGTTCTCAATCAAACAGTGATAAAAAATCTTACGTGTCATAGAAATCAACCTTAATTTGGTAATATTTGTGGTAAACTAAAGTTTTTACCCCACTTGTGACCATTCATTTTACTTATCTCTACATTTTATATCATAAAATAAATGAATTTTTGAGATCCGGCATAAAAAGTTAATTTTCAAATTTTCATGACATTATGAAACTATTTAAAATATAGGAATTTAAACTGTCAGTTACTAAATGAAATGAACAACCATTCTTAACTTGGAAATTGTAATCAAAAGATGAAAATAAATGACACAGTCAGCATAATAATGATAACTAGATTTGCAATTGCAAGCAATAGCTGATGTCGCCCCTGGCAGCCAATTCGATGATTCCATGTTGTTCGCAGCATCAAAATCTACATAGAAATCAATTTTCCTTGAAATCCGACAATGTTGAAATTTTGACGTATTTCGGCAGCCATCTTGGAAATGGCGGCCATTTTGAAAATTTTTGCCGGTGCATGCACATCTCCTCAAGGTGATCCAACTTTGTACCAAATATGATTGAAATCTGTCCATGCATCATT